>JASDQU010240093.1:6311-16736 GCA_032191745.1 Picea mariana
TGAACAATTTGAGATAAGCTTTCCTTTCCTCCTTAGATATAGTCTTGCCGAGATTCACATTCTTTGGGTTTTTCGGGGTCCCAAGATTTATAGTTTCATGCAAGGGACAAGAGCTACCAGTTTTTGCATTTTTAGGCCCCTTAAATCGCTCTTTTAGATCAAACAAATTTTCTAGATTAGCTATCCCTTTCGGGATTGTGTGAGACTTTGATTTATCAATAGGTTGTCCTGTCCGAGGATCGATCTCTATTGATTGCTCTTGGAATACTTCATCGTCAATAGCCAAATCTTTGAAATTGTCTTGATTAGTCAAAAAGTTTATGATCTGTTCATCTCCATCAAATACTTTCCACTTAGAAATGTTATTAGGCACTAACAGCTTATAGAGCAGCTCCACAGTGAATTTGGAGGCTTCATAATCCTCTAGAGGCGACAACCTGGAAGCTGCTGTGGCCAAGGAGTTAGTAAGAATATTCTTTGCTCTGGGGATCGCTGTAATATTGAAGGCTTCAAAATGATCTATTAACCTATGCTCCTCCTGTTGATAATTCTTTTTATAGAGCAGCTCCATAGTGAATTTGGAGGCTTCATAATCCTCTAGAAGCGATAGCCTGGAAGCCGCTATGGCCAAGGAGTCAGTAAGAATATTCTTTGCTCTGGGGATCGTTGTAATATTGAAGGCTTCAAAATGCTCTATTAACCTATGCACCTCCTGTTGATAATTCTTTAGGTGAGGAGAATTGCAATGTATATTATTCCTTGTCTAACGATAATTTCAGAGTCTCCGAAAACCTTCAATCCTTTGACGTTTAAATCTATGGCTTTCTTTAATCCTTTTACTAGAGATTCATATTCGACAGTGTTGTTCGTACATTCAAATTCTAGCCTACAAGATAAGAAATGTTGTTTTCCGTTGGGATCAATTATGATGCATCCTGCCCCTGACCCTTCTTGCGACTTAGATCCATCCAAATATATGGTCCAAATTTGTGAACGACAATCACCCTTTTCCTCTTCCTTGCTACTTTCCTGCTCTCCTATTTTTTGTTCTGTAATCTCTAGCGTAGGGTCTTGACAGAAGAGGGTGTCTTCTGGCAGTATTGGCGACTTCTCTTGAAAAACCATTTCAGAGTTTTTGGTGAGAAGGACATAGAACAAGAGAGGAGAAAAGTTTCCGAAGTGGGAATCGCAGGAATAATTGCCCAACATGGGGAGATCTGTGGATGAGGTTTCGTTCAGGGTTTCTAGATCAATGACCGTATGTTTCTTGTATCCTTTCAGTGGTAGCCAAAGGTGTGCCCAGTCTGTACTGAAGTATCCGTTTATCTTTTCAGACCAATCTCGACTTAGTAATAACCCATAGGCCTCTGGAATATCTACTACAATGATGTCAATCACTTGCACAAACTTGGGATGTGTCGCTATTCTGATCATTACATCTTTGAGTTCTTGTATGACTTTGACCTGGGTTCTATCTAGTTGTATGACATGTTTATCACTCTTGAGAGGGACGACATTTAATTTTTTTCAAATAGACAAGGGCATAACGTTGGAAGACGCTCCAGAATCTACCAAACAATTGTGAAGGTTTATATTGAAGACTTCAAACGTTAAGAGAAATGGTAGGACGAAAGGTTTTTCCTTTCTATCTTCCGAGCAGTTGTTCACAGTTGGTTTGCTCACCAAATCTGTGGGAGATAGATTTCTTTCCTGATTGCCCATCGTCGGGTTTTCTACTGAGTTCAAATCTTGTAGCAGAGAGTCCTTTTGCTGAGGAATTCTGCATATGTCCATAACTGATATATTAGCCTTTAACTTCTTCAAATCTTTGACTATGTTGTAATCCAGTTTGGGCGACTCCCGGGTATGGATGCTTATAGGGTTTCTATCAAGAGCGAAAGGTGTTCTCGGGTGATCGGGAGTTTCCTTACTCCTCAAGGTCTGGGAGGCAGCGGTATCTTTCGAGACAGGTGGACCTTTACTACGTGTTTGTACCATCGAGACTTTCGCGGGTTGCTCCTGAGACTTAAACAGGTTGTTGGAAGGCATGATTAGGTTGGTATCCCATATTAGCATGGTTGTATCTTGTGGTGGATCAATCTCTTCCTGGTCAACAATGTTCATAACTGAACTACTTGGCTATTTGGTCAGGGAGACTTCGTCTATAAACCGATTGGCGATTAAGCTCATGGCGTGCACCCATTGAGAGCAGTCTCTTTGGAGTGGTTTTCCTGGTGGTAAGTACAGAAAGAATCAAATGCTACATTCCCTAGATCAATATTTAAGTTAGTTGGGGGAGGTTCAATTGCTTTGAATGATGGGTTTCTTTTAAAGAAAGGATTATAGGGCCTTTGGCCTTGGTTTCCCTCCCCTGCATTTCTCTTCATGTCTATGATCTCGTTTGATAATTTATTAACCATGCGTTGTAGATCTTCTATGTCTCCATTACCCTTGTCGAGAGTCTGTTCAGTTTGTTTCCCCGACGGTCTAGTCAAAAGGAGTCCTCTCCTGGGAGGAGGATGAATTTCTTTCTTTATTATAGAGGCCTGGCCTTCTTTACACCCTTTCGTCTGGAATTCTATCATTTTGGCTTCTTCAAAATTTTCAGTCAGGGTTCGCTTTGTGACCCTTTTTACAAACATAGAAATAGAAGTCGGGAGCGCGTTAGCATAAACCTTGATTTGCAATTCCTAAGTTAGTTTCGCTGTGGGCTGGAATTTGTTTAAGATGGTCGTGAATATTTGATTGAAATCTTTGACCCTTTATTTCAAATTCATGGTGGTGGCAAACAACTCAACCATCAGTGCTCCCGTAGTAGTTTCNCCGGAGAAGCTACTTCCTAAATACGACCCCAAAACTTCAGGTTTACCTAAAAACCATATCAAGAAATTCATACTGGCAGATTAAAGTACCACGTGGAAGCTAAATTTTCAAATGTATAGGGGAAAAGCCTACACACTACGTCTTCATGCTGGATGTTCATAAGTCTGATCGCAAGTATGAATTTCTTGATATGGTTTTTAGGTAAACCTGAAGTTTTGGGGTCGTATTTAGGAAGTAGCTTCTCCGGAAGTCGAGGAAGATTGTGTACTCATCCTGGAATGACCACGACATCTCCGACCAACCAAGGTTGGTTGTTATGAGGTAGATTTTCCCTTTCTTCCTCATGGTCGTTATTACCTTTCATATCTTCGGATTCTGAGTTAAACTCCTCCTCTTCTGAAAAATCTGGCTCAGAGACGTCACCGGTTGGTGTTTCGGGTATCAGATTAAGAGGGTGTTCGATTTCGGTGATCGCGAAATCTATTAGGTCTTCTACCGTGTGCATGAACACTTTGTTCAGAGTATTGACCACCGGTCTGCTTATTTTTTTTCTTCGAGGAAGTATCGGAGCTAAGGGTAATGCATCGATTTGTCGGGCGTACGCTCTTGTGATCCTTCTAAACTGAGTTAATTCCTCGTGAGGAAGAGCATAAGGTATATCAAGGTATAATTGTTCTTCCTCGGGCTGGGGTGAGTTACTCTTTTCAGGAGTACTCAACGTGTGTGGGTTGTCTTGTGAATGACTAGCCATGCATGTGGGCTGTTACGAATCTGTAGGCTGTTTGAAATTCTATAATATATATATTTAGCCATTCATTCTGAGACCCTCCTTCTAGCGCCAATTCTGTTGATGGGTCCTAGATCTCTGGTTCAACAGTAGGAATCAAACCCGCCATCGAGGCCCAATTAGACTCTGCAACGTTTAATAGTGGAATGGTTCTCTAGATCTTGCGATCCGACCAATTTATCGATGGGCTTTATGTTTTCTTGTGAAGGGTCTTCCTTCAGTTTAGACTATCTCTTTTTGTATTTTCTCTTGGGTGGGACCGATATGAGATGTAAGCCGGTATAAACCAACTTGGTGACAAACAAAATTAAGTTCTAACTACTGGGGAAGAGGCTGAACTTGGGATAACCCGATGCTCAAGCATGTAGACAATGATTCTATACCACAAGCCTAGTACTAATACATTAACCATGTGAGCATCCAATTACTGCCCGAGAAACTAATAATAAAAAAGAAAACACATATGCAATAAGATAATGGCAAGCAAAATATTTTATCTACCATAATCATTCATCACATGATAACACAACGATTCATCTTCATCATTAAAGTAAAGAACAAAAAAATATTGCACCAGATAACTTGACAATTAGATTAAATAACTCTCACTCATTACAACATCATTCATGAAACGAGATAGGAAATAGTTCTTCTCCGTGTCCAATCACATGCATTTGATGAAAATAACTTGTCTCTGGTCCAGAAGGACTTCTCAATTCATAGAAGCTTCAAAATAATTATTAACAACCAAAAAGAAAGAGTTCTTGCAACAACCATCGACC
The DNA here is from genome assembly GCA_032191745.1 of Picea mariana. Classification (NCBI taxonomy): domain Eukaryota; kingdom Viridiplantae; phylum Streptophyta; class Pinopsida; order Pinales; family Pinaceae; genus Picea; species Picea mariana. The sequence goes on from JASDQU010240093.1 coordinate 10,704, forward strand.
CCTAACTAATTGGTCGATGTCTTTATTTATAATGTAAAACTCAACTGAAAATAACGACTAAGTGCAGTTTAAGAAAAACCAAATTTGCCATGTGGCGTCATCTTCTAACAGTTTCTTTAACAGTTAACCCAAGATATCTCTTGAAAAGGGTGACTTCTCTCGTATTCAGACCAACTGATAAACAATTCTTCACAAGTTTGGGCCCATGGAAATCTGTGTTGTTCCATCGGAGCTGCGTGAATCCCCCTGATGTCCATCGCATGCATCCGATACTTCACCATACTGGTGTTCAATTGCTGTAGCACAGTGTGAGCTCTAATTGCATGCTCCATGAATCGTTGCACTTGCCCTGGCATCGCGTCGATCATTTTTGCGAGCTATTCGGCCCATAATGAATCTTGCTTGGTATGCGACTCGACCACGTCGCATAAGTCGACAAAGTTGTCAGGGGTGCCGAACTCAGAGAGTCTGATATCCTTTACTACTTTGTTGATTTTATCCCAATGCTTCTTTCGGGTTCCTCAGCGAGGCTACAAAGCAAACTTTGTTCGGTAGTCGGAAAGGTTTTTTCTACAATCAGGATTGAAATCATTTAAAAATTACTTATCAGGCAAAGCATAGGAAGATGGAAGCGAAAAAACAGACTGATGCGTACCTGTAGAGCTTGTTAATCTTGATTGTTTAATACTTACGTGATCCCAGTAATAATTTGAATGACTTGTAATGTCTATGTCCGCGCTGCCGCTCCTCTTCAATTTGGCTGAGTTACATCCGCGCCGCCGCTAGCGTGGTAGATCAGGGACGACATATAAGAGCATCAAATCGATTCTAGTGGTTGATTGCCTCTTGGGGTCGGGAAAGGATGCCAGAGTCAAACATGTGTCGAAAGTGTGTGCCAACTCCCGAAAGGTCGGATATCGTAATAAAAGAAGTTGTTAAATGCCTTTGGCCGAGGTGAGTTGTTCTTCCAGAAGTCGTAATGCCAAGTGTGTCAACCATCATTCGCTAATAATGGGGGCTAAGGAAGATTTAAAAGATTGGAATGATCGTACCATAGATTCCCTACAACTCCTATCGGTTGCGTTTCATGCGTCCAGGATTATATCTGTCGTGCAGATGTGACATGTTATTCCTTCAAGACATCCTGTTGAAATCCATGAGTGTTCCTTGGCACGTTCCATCTTGCTGCCCCTCTCTACTATAAATTCTAGATGTTTTGTGTGGGTTCTATGCATCAGCCGAGTTTCTATACTAGCAACAACTGGTCTTGCAAGTTCAATTCTATCAAACTCTTTGTCGTGGCCCTTTATTTAGTTGCAAACGTTTAAGTAAATATGTCGTCGCACCATGGGGTCCTCTTAAAACACGAGATAGGGTTTGCGAGGTAGCTATAGCGCTAGGTCTGAACCCCAACATGCTCGAGACTCTTTGTTACTGGTGTCGAGCGTCTCCGAGGCTTCAAAAGGAGGTTCCTACTTTTTCTCGGAAACGATGTTAGCGCCTCAAGCGGAGGTAGAAGCGAAGAAAATTACGCCTGAAGAACACATGTTGGAGGCCATGCCCTCTCAAAAGAAGACATCGTGGAGGAGGGGAAGGCCCAGAAAAATTACAAAGGTAGGAGGAGGAGAACATATCCCCACTGAGCTTTAGTGCACATCCGGCCGTTGAGGAATTCATGATGTATGCTACCCGGTTAGAGCTTGTTGGGACTACCAGTCGAGGAAGCGAGCGCCGAATGAAAAAGACAAAGACATTCGGTTCTAACATTGGAAACTCCAACAAAAAACCGGAGTAGGCACAACTTTCCATAGCCGAACTCTATCAAGAAAACAAAGAATTGCGGAGACAACTGGCGGTGAAGAACCAGGAAGTATCAACCCCGCAAGCTCGCGAAGGAGGCACAAAATGGCTCAAGAGGCAGCTTCGGGAAGCACAAGATACGATTGTGCAGTTGCGTGAAGCGCGGATGATCGTGGAGTAGGAGAACATGAAAATACTGCAAGGCGTGAAGAGAAACCTGTGAGAAGGTCCGTGTGTCAGAGATGCATGATGGGAGGACTCTTGTTTTGTATTCTTAGAAGTGACACATGTTTTGATAGTTTTCTCTATTTGTTGTGAGGATTTTCACATTCCCAATGTAACTTGGTCGGTTGGTCAAGGTGTCGGTGGTGTATGTAATCTGAGCTTGGCGGGAACCTTAATACATGAAATTTTGGAAATGTTTTGCCTGAAGGGATTTTGGTCATAGCAGTTGAATGTATCGTGTTTCCTCTTTGTGTGTAAATTTACCGTGTTCTTATCTAAGCTTCTCATAAATTATGTGATTTTATAATTATTGTTATTCTCAGTTGTTTTGTAATTCATTGATATTTTCTTTTAGAAACTTCCAATGTCGATTGATGCTGACGTGGCATCACTGACTCGGGGCTCATTAAAAATAAAATCTAGAACTCGGCTTGTGGGTAAGGGTTGCACTCGGGACTTCGTTTACGTCAAACGCGTTAAAATGAGCTAGATATTGTGATTGTTGATGACGGGATAGCGTCGGGGATCGGCGTTCAAAAGTAAAATTAACGCGTAGTTTTCTTCGTGGGTTACCGTCCTTTGAGACTCCCGACCCCACAAACTTTTCAAAAATCGGCAGTGGACGATTATTATTTCTTTTTTCGTTCAATGCTTATTCTTCTAACCTTTTGTCGATGCCGAACGGATCGGTCTGCGACGATATCCTTAGTGAAGCTTATTCGCAAAGATGAGAGACTTTCTTCTGCAGACGTCGGTGAAGATCGACGCTTGGCTATTTTAGTTTTCACAAGCGATTTTCATCACTTCTAATCCTTTCCGATGCCGAATTTCTTAAGTGCGTAGGGGAAAAGTTTCGACTGTTGATTCTTTAAATAGATGTTAGTATTTTTTGAAAGTTATGATGATTCTAGCAGGCTCGAGAAAACTTTAAAAGACTCAACATGAAAATACAAAAAATGATAAGCACAGGCAGTAATGCATACTAAAGCAAAATTAGACGGTGCGAAAGATCAAGTGGTACCCCCAATAATTTGACATAGACTTTTTAGGGTGTGTTGAGTGCTCAACAGAACGCTGGGGAATCTTCGGGACTTAGGGGAACTTGGGGATGGTACGAATGAGATGGACCCACGTGGGCACCACGTGTCCCTTGACTAATAGCACCCGAAGAGCTTTGGGAGGCCATAATTTGCAATCCATAGCTCGGATTTGAGCCTGGTAGCAGTCGCTAGAAACCTATGATTGAGTAGAAGAGGATGGAGACCTCAGAAAGATGATTCAAGATGATTAAAGTAGACAAAATTTTGATGCCCCATCCCTAAAGTGGGTACTTAGGGGTCGGGTATGTTGCACCTAGTAAGTTGATTTCCCTTTTGGATGGGTTGCTACTAGGTGGATCTGTGAAACGTCATCGTTCGTTCCCTCCATACTTACTAAGTTCCATCTTTATTCCTTTCATCTCCCCTTATCTTTGTTTGGGCATTGGGATTGGCTACACTAGGAAGGGTTGTACCTTACCTTGTAGGAAGAAGAGGCTAAAGGCCCAGATGGTAAAAGTAGTTGGAAAGAATTAAAATCCAATGTTGAAACCTTCGAGATGCTTTGCCCAGGTATCCCTGAGAAAGAAATGAAAAGATTCTTAGTAAGAAAAGGGGACCCATCAGATAACATAAACACTCAAGGTACTAGTTGATGGATAGGAGGTCTCATCACAAGCCAACCTGTAATGACGATGGGCATGTAGCGGTATGAGACTACCACTTATTTGGTCACCAAGCCAGGGTAGTGGCTCTTGGTGGCATAGCCAAGAGAAAGGGGGTCTCATTATGAGTTGGCCTTCTCATTTACTTGAAATGTTTGTGGATAACGCTGTAACCTTTGGTCATCAATCCAATACAGTGGCCCTCAACTATTTCCTTGAAGCACAAGAACAAAAGATCAAAAGAAATAAAGCTGAGTAAAAGGCAATGAATGGGATTGAAAACACTTGCATTTATGACAAGGTCTAGCTCGCCCTCTACAAAGGCACCCACAGGTAAGAATCTACATTTCCCTGTTATCACATGCAGCCCATGCCCAAATATTTACCCCATGCCACCTCATACACTTACATGACTTGGGATAGATCTCACTTGGGAAACACCCCAAACTCAAGAGAGGTTAGCCCAATAGAACACCTTGAGACCTTCTCCAAACCTAACTTGTCAAATTGCATAACCTCTTTGAGCATTTGTTTGGGTTAAGGGGGGTTTGATACACATGTTTGGGTAATTTATTTATTGGATGTGATTTACATGCTATGATACCTATGACTTATGAACCCATGGAGGGCATACTTGTTGTTGTTGCAGGACCTTGCTCGGTGGATAGGTGCACATGAGGGAATGATTATCTCAGACCTTCATAGGTCTCAAATTCCACCGATGGATGTTGAGACCCCAGCCAAGGGGCATGACGGGGATTGAAAACTTGCACCGGGAGAAAGGACGTTGCCTTTGGAGGCACCTTGGCAAACCTAGACCTAGTGGATCTTGCTCCTCCCACATGGACGTTAGCCTTTGAGGGCCCTGGATGTCATCATGGATACCCTAGATGTCATCCATAACTGGTCTTGTCATCTTGGATGACATTTATGAGGCATTGTCACATGTGGGCAGGGTTTCAGGCCTTTGGAGGCCCAACGTTTCACTTTCCCTGCCCAGTGTTCAATACTTGGGGCTCAATGTCACCCTAGAGGGGCATGACGTCACCCCTGGAGTGATTCTTAGATGCAAATTAATTTTATTTTGTCCATATTTAATTTGTGTAAAAAATTGGTGAGGTTGGCCCAATAATTATGAACTGAAATTAATTTTAGGTTAAATTTTGTATAAATAAGCAGAAAGTGACATTCATTTTGAACACAACTTGTCATTGGGGGACAAGAGGTTAGAAATTTGTGCCCTATTAGGGTTATTGGATGAAATAGTGAGGTGCCACTCTTTTTTAAGGCTTATGTTTGCAACTTGGATCCATTTTTGGAGTTTTGTGGTGATCTTGCATGGTATATTCATGATTATTCTTGGTGCAAGTAAATAGAATCTGCATTTTGTCATCTATTGATTGGTTTATTGCATGGTTTTATTTTCTCATACAAGATTATGAAATTGCATGGTGTATTTAATGATTGAAGTAAGAAACTTAAGTTGCTACTTTCTTACATTTTATTTGCCAAACTTTCACTAAACTAATCTATTAACTAGTGAAACCCTAGAGCCCTAAATTGCTAGCACTCTAGAGGTTTGCATTTGATTATTGTTGCATAAGTTCTACTCCATAGAAAGGCTAAGGAGAGCAAGGCACTAGGGCCTAGAAGTGCCTACACCCTAGCACTTTGTCTCTTGAGGTAAAAATATAGGACTTAAGTTGTTGCTCCTCTTAGACTTTTGTGTAGCATCATTAATTTGCAGCCTTAGAAGGAGTCGTCCACATCGACTCCATTTACCCCTAAGAGGCACTAGTCTTCAACCCTTGTTTCTTGACAAGAATCATCAAACTTCAATCTCAATATCTCTAACTGATACCCTACTAACCTAAATAAAATTGCTAAACTAGTCTAGGAATACTAACCACTAAGCTGCTATTGTTATAATCACTTCTACAACCATCATTTTGCAGCCTATTCAAACTTGTTTGACCACTTAAATCAATCTAGAAATTGTATAAGGCAAGGTACAATCAACCAAGACTAAAGTGTGCATCAAATTGCCTTTCTAAATACCTCTATGAAGATTTTACTACTGTTGTCATTACTTTATTTTACTGTTGCTACAGTTATCATTGGCATTCTGTTAGAGTTTATTTTTTGATTGACATATATCTAGAAATTGTATGAGACAAGTGTTATCATTTCAGGACTTCACAATATCTTGTTATATTGTTTATTCAAGTGCATTTTCTAAATGTTATTACAGCTGGCATTAATTAAATACTGCTGCTATATATTTATCACTTGCTTCATACATTGAT
>JASDQU010240093.1:16836-32681 GCA_032191745.1 Picea mariana
CACTCTAGAGGTTTGCATTTGATTATTGTTGCATAAGTTCTACTCCATAGAAAGGCTAAGGAGAGCAAGGCACTAGGGCCTAGAAGTGCCTACACCCTAGCACTTTGTCTCTTGAGGTAAAAATATAGGACTTAAGTTGTTGCTCCTCTTAGACTTTTGTGTAGCATCATTAATTTGCAGCCTTAGAAGGAGTCGTCCACATCGACTCCATTTACCCCTAAGAGGCACTAGTCTTCAACCCTTGTTTCTTGACAAGAATCATCAAACTTCAATCTCAATATCTCTAACTGATACCCTACTAACCTAAATAAAATTGCTAAACTAGTCTAGGAATACTAACCACTAAGCTGCTATTGTTATAATCACTTCTACAACCATCATTTTGCAGCCTATTCAAACTTGTTTGACCACTTAAATCAATCTAGAAATTGTATAAGGCAAGGTACAATCAACCAAGACTAAAGTGTGCATCAAATTGCCTTTCTAAATACCTCTATGAAGATTTTACTACTGTTGTCATTACTTTATTTTACTGTTGCTACAGTTATCATTGGCATTCTGTTAGAGTTTATTTTTTGATTGACATATATCTAGAAATTGTATGAGACAAGTGTTATCATTTCAGGACTTCACAATATCTTGTTATATTGTTTATTCAAGTGCATTTTCTAAATGTTATTACAGCTGGCATTAATTAAATACTGCTGCTATATATTTATCACTTGCTTCATACATTGATTGGTAGCAGCCATCTCTATAAACTAGAAGTCTTGTTGTTGGATTCATCATCATTTGTTGTTGCCATAACTTTTGTTGTTGTATTGGTAAGGGGAAGGTACGCTTTATTCTTCTTTGCTTCATCCAACAAGACTTAAGTCTGTTTTGAGTGACCTAGAGAGGGGGTGGTTAGCCTTACCTTTTCCCTTTCCTCAACCAACTAGGTCCTGGGACATCTCCCTTGGAGTGAGATTTTCCTCCTCCTAAAGAGAAAGAGGTACCCTATTGGGGTGACAGTGATAGGGTTACCTCCGTGTTACGTCAATCTAAGCCTACTTGCTTCTAGGATTTGGGAAAGTATAGATTGCATGATAACAGGTCCCCTATGTAGTCCTCTAATGCTTGAACCTTTGTATTCCCTTTCAAGGGTGATGTAATGGATGGAGGATGATATCCATACAAAGCCAAAAATGGAGAAATTTTTTATGAAGTATGGAATGATGTGTTGTACCACCATTCCTCCAAGGGAAACCACTTGACCCATTGTGTTTGTTTATCAGATGCAAAGAAACAAATATATCCTTTTAGACATTTGTTAACAATATCAATTTGCCCATCGGATTGAGGATGGTAAGATGAGTTGTGAGCCAATTGAGTACCCAAACAAGAAAATATTTTAGTCCAAAAATTTCTAATGAAAATTGGATCGATGTCCCTTACAATAATCTTGGGGAATCCATGTAGCTTTTGAACAGTTTCCATGAATTCTACGACCACTGTACTTGTTTTAAAAGGATGAGAAAGAGAAAAAATGGGCATACTTTTTCATATTGATTGTGGATCTTGATTATCTTCCTGATTCATAAGTCTTTTTTTTCAGTCGTGTTTATACCCCATGAAGACTTTACACCCCAGAAGAATGTATACTCCTCCACGCGGGGGAGTGTAGGAGGGGGTTACCCCCCCTGCGGGGTCCAGGGGCAAGCAAACCCTTGAAGGAAAAATTTCCTTGTAAATGTATATTGTAATTTCATAGTAAATTTGGACCGTTCATTATAAGGTCGTAGATCTGACGGTAGAAGTTGTGTTAGGGTTTTTTTTCCTAGAAGGCAACCCTCTTTTTTGTGAGGGAATTGTGTTGTGGCAATGTATCATTGCGAATATTGTATTCTGAGAGAGGATATTGCAAGAGAAAGAAGATGAAGTTACAACGGGTTTGTTGTATGTTGTATCCCTTCATTTGTTGGATAATAATAAAGGAAGGACCTGACAATTTATCTAGTGGACGTAGCCCACACTGGGTGAACCACGTATATTTGTGTCTCTATTGTATTGCGTATCTTCTATGTTTTATTTCCGCATTTGTTTTATTTTATTGCTCCACGATCCTGTTTTTCTAACATTTCAGTCGATCCACTATTACCACGATGATAGTATTTTCTTTGGATTTGGGTAAATCGATAATAAAATCCATTGAAACTTCTTCCCAACGTTGGGTTGGTATAGCTAATGGTTGTAGAAGACCTGGTGTCTTGATTGTCCCTCCCTTATTCTATTGGCAGATCAAACATTCAGACACAAAATTTTGAACATCAATTTTAAGACCTTCCCAGAAAAAATCCTTCTTGATTCTGTGGTACGTTTTCAAGAATCCTGAATGTCCTCCTACATGATAAGTGTGCAATTCCAGAAGGACATTTTGTTTGAGTTGGGAATTCTTACATAAATACAGTTGATCATGATACCATAACAAATCATTGTTCCATACAAAATTATTTAATGAACTAGGGTCCTCTTGTAGTTATTGAATGATATTGCATACCTCTTGATCTTGCTTCTTCCACTCAATCATATTGTGGAATAGAAATAACACATAGTGAACCTTTTATTTCTTCTTGTTTCCTTGAAAGGGCATCTGACACAATATTATATTTTCCTTTTTTGTAGATAATTTCAAAATCATAACCTAGCATCTTTGTAACCCATTTTTGTTGCTCTTCTAAAGATAAGTGTTGCTTCGAGAAGTACTTCAGGCTATCATGATTTGTTTTTACTTTGAAGTGTCTTCCTATTAGACAAAGGTGCCATTTTTGAGCTGCACGTAGTATGGACAACATTTCTTTTTCATAAATGGGTTTAAGTAAGTTTTTTCCTTTAAATTGGCTTCTTTCAAAGGCAAGGGGCCTTCCTTCTTACATTAAAATTGCACCAATTCCATGGCTCGAGGCATCACACTCCATAATAAATGTTTTTTGTGAAGTCAGGTGTGGCCAGGACAAGAGTTGTACACATATCCTCCTTAATAATTTCAAAATATTTGGTTGATGATTCAGTCCAAGAAAATGCTTCCTTATTTAATAATGTTGTTAGAGGTGCTTATATTTGACCATAGTTCTTGACAAACTTGTGGTAATATCCTATCAATGCTAAGAATCCTCTAAGTTTTTGCAATTTTTTTGGAATTGGCCATTCCCTCATAGCTTTAATTTTGTTAGGGTTCTCTTTTACACCTTTATGATATACAATATGTCCCAAATATTCCACCTCTTGAACCCCAAAGGAACACATGGAAGGCTTTGCATAAAGTTATTGTTCTTTCAATAATTGTAATACTCTGTCAGCGTGTTGTGCATGCTCTTCCCAATATTTTTTGTAGATTAGTATGTCATCAAAAATACTAACACACATTTGCTAAGGGATTAGGAATAGAATCCATCAAGCTTTGAAATGTTGAAGGTGCATTAGTAAGTCCAAATGGCATAACCAAAAACTCATGATGACCTTCATGCGTTCTAAAAGTTGTTTTGGGAATGTCTTCCTGCCTCATTTTGATTTGATGATATCCCGAACGAAGATCCAACTTATTAAAGAATTTTTCTCCATGCAATTCATCTAATAATTCATCAGTCATAGGAATATTAAACTTATCTTTGATGGTCATTTTGTTAAGTTGTCTATAATCTGGACACATATGCCATGAACCATATTTTTTTGTAACCATCACCACTAGTGAAGAGAAAGAACTTTCGCTAGGTTGAATGATGCTAGCCTCTAACATTTCTTGGATCGTACGCTCAATCTCACTCCTCTGTGCATATTGATACTTGTAAGGCCTAATTTTAGGTGGTGCACTTCTTGGTTGTAAATGAATAGCATGGTCATGATCTAGAGCAGGTGGGAGATCCTTAGGGATTTCACCAAATAACTTGGAATGATTGTTGATAACTATTTGGAGATCTAATGGACCAAAGGATATAGTTGTTTGAACATCAAGTGAGCACAATTGTGCAATTACACCATGATGTCCCTTTTTGAGTAATTTTGTCATGATATTAGAGCTTATTACCTTAGAGGATTTACCTGAGATACCTCTAAGCTCAATTTCCTTTCCATTCGAGGAAAATCTCATAAAAAGATATCGAAAATTAAGGGCCACTATTTGAATGATTGTAACTGTTGGACCCCTAATACAACATCAACACCACCCACTTGGATGACAATCATGGGACTATCCAAAAAATACTCCCCCATGTTGAGCTTAATACTATGGCACTTCCTAGAGCAATTTATGGTACCTCCATCTACAATCATTACTTGAAAGTTTGGTGCTAGATATACAAAGCGATTGAGATCTTTTGCTAATTTGTAATTGATGAAATTATGGGTACTACCAGAATCAATCAATATTGTTACCTTTCTCTTTTTGATGTATCCTTGTATCTTGAGGGTTTGTGGAGTACTGATGTCGACCAATTCATGACAAGATATTGTTGGAGTATTCTCTTCTAGATTTGGATCTTGTGGTGGTTCCAATGCCTAATCTTCTTCCTGTTCACAATCTATGTAGAATAATTTTTTCTCACCGCATTTATGCCTCTTACTATACTTGTTCTCACAATTGAAACATAGTCCCTTTGCTCTTCTTTCATCCATTTCTTGAGCTGTCAACATTGTCGGTTGAGGTACAATTATCTTATGAACCCAAAAACGATCTCTACTTCCTGTGTATGCTCCAATGGCAGACTTGTGTGTAGCCTTATTCTTGACTTGAATATGACGAGAAAATTGCATAGCTTCCATAATATTTGCAAGATGTCTTAAGAAAAGACCATGTTTAATGTCTTGTTTTAATCCACCGATGTAAGCTTCCAACAAATGTTCATCACTTATGTCATCCACTCTTGTGGTCAATACCTACAATTATGAATTAGATCCATGATACTACATTGGAATCCATGTCACTGCTTTGGGATCCATGATAGTGCATCAAGCTATGACGAGGATGTTGCATCATCATAGTGCCACATGAGTTGCTTCGAAGGAGCGTCCCTACTTATTTGGATGATATTGGCCCACTTGTGTGCCTCATTCCCTCACATGGACTGTAGGTGAGGTTTGTTGAGGTAGTTGAGGACTTGGAGCAAGTTGTTACAGACATGGACTAGGGTGTTATAGGTTATGTACCAGGTTGTTACAATTGGTTACAGATGGTTGTGTTCCTTATTTCCTTTGGGACCTATTGATAATTATAGTTCGAACAAGGATTAGTTTGAGATATTTTTCGGAAAAGTTATTTTCGAAAAGTAATTCTATTTTTGAATAAGTAATTCTATTTTGTATTTCACTTCAATTAAAAAGTGAGTGTCTTGTTTTTAATAGTTGAGTCTAAAAGGTGTAGTTCATGCATACATGACTTAGACTAGGATTAATCTCAAAAACAGATTAGGTTTTTGGTCTCAGCTAAAACTATAAAGACACATCAAGGTAGAGAGTTGAAGACACATAAGAACACTTGAGCAGTGAAGTAGGTTGAGCAATAGAGAGGGAAAACGTGTAAGGGGGAAGTTTCTAGCAACATGCAGTCCCGTGCAACCGTTAGTACAGTCGTATGGACAATACTTTATGGATCTGTATAGTCGTATGAAAAAGCCGTTCCAACATCCATACAAACATGTTGTATCGTATTACATCAAGTTGTACTTCTCCAGGAGATTATTTTGCTCAACAGAAGGTGTTTTTCGATATCTATGCAGTGCTATTTTTTGGAGAATGTGTGGAGGTTTCCTTGTAAGTTTTTTGAAGGAATGAAAAGCTATATTCGAAGGAGTAATTACTAGTGTATATGTGAAATTAATTTTTATGCTTCCTCTATTTTATTTCCAGCTAATGTGTGATTAATGTTATGGTATGAAATTTATTTTTGCAATATTTAAATTCAATTTGTTTGATTTAGATCATAAGGACTTTAGTCACCTAGGGATTGGGAATTTTCACATGGTATTAGAGCTTATTTCTTCGATTACGATTCTCTAGGATTTGCTTTGGTAAATTAACTACAGGGAAGGAGGACCAATAGTGAGAGGGTTTCAAAAACTAATTTTCAGATTCAAAAGTTTGTTCAGTGGATCTCAGAAATGGCATTAAATAGCCTCAGTTTTGAGGACAGATTGGATAGTGTCTCAAATTTCTTATCATGGAAGGTGAGGGTTACACTCTTACTAGAAGAGAATGATCTGTGGGATATTATCAAGAATGTTGTGACTTTTCCTAGAGATCCACAACAATTGGTAGCTCAAAACAAGAAATAAATGAAGGCCAAGCGGATGATATTGGATGCCATAAAGGATCATTTAATCCTTCATGTCTTCGAGAAGAAGACTACAAAGGATATGTCTGATGCCCTGGGTTAGTATCTACCATGGACCGTAGGTGAGGTTTGTTGAGGTAGTTGAGGACTTGGACCGGATTATTACAAACATGGACCAAGGTGTTATAGGTTATGGACCAAGTTGTTACAATTGGTTATAGATGGTTGAGTTCGTTATTTCCTTTGGGACCTATTGAGAATTATAGCTCGAACATGAATTAGTTTGAGATATTTTTGGAAAATTTATTTTTGAAAAATAATTCTATTGTTGAAAAAGTAATTCTATTTTGTAATTCACTTTAGTTAAAAAGCGAGTGTCTTATTTTTAGTAATTGAGTCTAAAAAGTGTATTTCATGCATGCATGACTTAAACTAGGAGTGATCTCAAAATAGATTAGGGTTTTGGTCTCAACTAAAACTATAAAGACAGGTCAAGGTAGAGAGTTGAAGACACAAAAACACGTGAGCAGTTGAACAGGTTGAGTGACAGAGGGGGAAAAAGTGAAGGGGGAAGTTTCTAGTAGCATGCAGTCCTGTGCAACAGTTTGTACAATCATATGGACAACACTATATGGATCCATATAGTCGTACGTACAATCCATACCAACATCCATATAGACATTCCATATAGTAGTACATCAGGTTCTACTTCTCCAGTCGATTGTTCTGCTCAACAGGAGGTGTTTTTCAGTCTCTGTGCATGCCATTTTTTAGAAAACGTGTGGAGGTTTCATTGTAAGTTTTTTGAAGGAATGAAAAGCTATATTCGAAGGAGTAATTACCGGTGTATGTGTGAGATTGATTTTTTTTCTTGTGCTATTTTATTTCCAGCTAATGTGTGATTAATGCTATGGTATGGAATTTATTTTTGCAATATTTAAATTCAATTTGTTTGATTGAGATCATAAGGAATTTAGTCACCCAGGGCTTGGGAATTTTCACATGGTATCAAAGCTTATTTCTCTGATTAAGATTCTCTAGGATTTGTTTCGATAAATCAACTATAGGGAAGGAGGACCAATAGTGCGAGGGTTTCAAAAACTGTTTTTTAGATTTGGAAGTTTGTGCAGTAGATCTAAAAAATGGCATTAAATAGCCTCAGTTTTATGGACACATTGGATGGTGTCTCAAATTTATTATCATAGAAGGTGAGGGTTACACTCTTACTCTTACTAGAAGAGAATGAACTCTGGGATATTATCAAGAACGTCGTGACTCCGCCTATAGATCCACAACGGTTGGTAGCTCACAACAAGAAATAAGTAAAGGAAAAGTGGATGATCTTGGATGCCATAAAGGATCATTTGATCCCTCATGTATTCGAGAAGAAGACAACAAATGAGATGTTCGATTCCCTGGTTAGTCTCTACCAGAGTCGGAACATAAACATGAAAATGATATTGTGGAATAAACTTAGATCCATAGGGATGACCAGATCAGACACAGTCACCAGTTACCGTATGAATATCACACATATTTGTGATCAATTTGCAATAGTTGGGGAAAAGATTGAAGGTACAGAGCTAGTGAATGTGGCATTGAATGGATTCCCAACTTCATGGAAACCATTTTTCAAAGGTATTTGCACTCGAGAAAACCTTCCTGACTTTGAGAGGCTTTGGGACGATTATATCTAGGAGGAGACTCGGATGGATTCAAAGGATGGTGAAGAGAACCTAGCTCTATTTGGTCAATCAAATAAGGGCAAAGGTAAAGGACCCAACAAGGGTAAGGGAAAGACTGAGGAGTCAACCTCACAACAAGGAAATGAGGACTTGAGTAAAATCATGTGCTTCAGTTGTCATAAGCATGGTCATTATACATCATAGTGTTCAGATAAGAAAAAGGGTAAAGGGAAGTAGTGGCGGAAGTAGGTATCAACCTCAGCAGAAACTTAGATGACTAAGTTTTCTACCAAGTTCAAGAAGGATTTCTCGTTGGTATATTTCCTTTCTACCAACACGATTTTGAGGAATGCGTGATATGTGGATAGTGGGGCATCTCGATATATGACATCATCGGGACACATTGTTTTCTAGTCTGAAGAAGGAGGACTCAGGAGTACATGTTGGGCTTGGTGATGATTCCAAGTACCTAGTAGTAGGAGTTGGTACTATTCCCTTCCAGCTCAAGTCAGGTAATTCTTTATATTTTGACAATGTCTTGTTTGTACAAGTTCTTAGGAAGAATTTGCTTTTAGTTTTGGTTATGGAGGATAAGGGATTTGCAGTGGAGTTCAAGAACCGAAAAGTCCTCATCAAGTTGAAGGATTCTAGCCCAGATACAACTAAGGTAATAGGGGTTAGAGAACGTAATTTGCACAGGTTGCAAGGAGAACCTATTCAAGCCTTGGTGCATAACACTAAAAACATGTGCGAGTTGTGGCACAAGAGGAAGGGACCCCTACATCACATGATGTTGCCTATTATGAGGCAGATAGTCACAAGTCTTCCAGATTTCAGTATTGAGCAACAAGGTGTATGCAGAGGGTGCACGCTTGGAAAACATGCAAATAATTCTTTCCCAACTAGTGAGCACAGGTCTAAGGGGATCCTAGATCTGGTGCATTCAGATGTTTGTGAACTGATGTCAGTAGCATCAATCACTGGAAGCATGTACTATGTTTCCTTAATTGATGAATTCTCTCACAAAACTTGGATATACTTCGTAAATACTAAGGATGAAGTCTTTTGCAGGTTTCATGAGTTCAAATCTTTTGTTAAGAACTGGACAGGGAAGAAGATCAAGGTTTTTAGATCGAACAATGGGGGTGAGTATACCTCCAAGGAGTTCGAGGGTTTTTGCAAGGAGGCATGGATCAAGAGGGAGTTGATTGTTCCATACAACCCACAAAAAAATGGAGTTGCAAAGTGGAAGAATCGACCCATCATAGGGGTTGCTAAGGACACGATTTAGGACCAGGACTTACCGATGTTTCTTTGGGAAAAAGAATACAACAGAGTAGTCTACATCCATAACAAGAATTTGCATAGGATCTTGGAGGACAAGACACGAGAGGAGGCATTCATTGGTGTGAAACCAGAGGTGAGTCATTTTCATACTTTTGGTTGTTTAGTTTATATTCATGTACCTATAGAGAAGAGGACTATGTTGGAGTTGTCCAACATGAAGGGTTTGTCTGTGGGTTACATTGAAACTTCAAAGGCCTATAGGGTCTTCATTCCATTTCAGAGAAATAAATTTGTAAGAAGGGATGTAAATTTCGAGGAGTACTTTGCTTCTAGAAAGTCTCATGATCCTATTCTAGTGACAGAGGATGAGGAGCAAGAAGCTCCAATGATTGAGTCGGGGTCACCAATGATTTCTAGGGCAGTACAACAACCTTCAAGTGAACAAGGAGAGACAAGAGTCCCTTCTACTTTTGTCAAGAGACCTCAATGGTTTAGTCATACATTGAAGGATGATTAGGAGCATGTTGAGACTCCTAGGAGCACAATCAGAAAGAGAAAACCTCTGAAGAAGTTTCCAGACTATATGATATTGATGAGAATTTTTTTATATTCCAAGCCTTCCAGTTTTCACGAGGCAATAAACCAACATGTATGACGAGATGCCATGGTGGAGGAGTACACCTCCATTGTGAAGAATGATGTTTGGAACATAATGTCGAGATTGGAGGGGAAGTCAATTGTGAGATCTAGGTCGCTTTACAAGATCAATAATGTTGTAGATGGAAGCATTGAGAAGTTCAAAGAGAGGTTTGTGGCGAGAGGGTTCTCCTAGAGAGAGGGAGTGGACTATGATGAGACATTTGCTTCATTTATGGGATGGAGGATACATCAGATGAAGGATTCATCAGGTGGGATGGGGGATACATCAGATGAATGTGAAGACAAATTTCCTTAATGGGATCATTGAGGAAAAAGTGTACATAGAGCGACCTCAGGGTTTTGAGGTAAGCGGGAAGGAGTCCCATGTGTGCAGGCTTAAGAAAGCCTTGTGTGGAATCAATTAGACACCGAGAGCATGGTATTCCAAGATCGATGGATATCTACAGTGTATGGGATTTGTTATCTATCAAAGTTGCACTAGGATGGACTTCCAGCGAGCCGCCAAAGATTGAACATTTCCATGTTCAAAGTTCAGAGTTCAGAAGTTTAGCCGATCAATAAGACGAACCTTTTTCACATTTTCCATACCCTCCAGGGAATTGTAATAAGAGATGTTGCATGATGAACTTATAAAAGGTCTTAGCCACCTTCGACTTAGGCATGAGTTGTCACTCTGGTGTGTGTTTTTTACTTGTTAATTATATCTTGCCGTCTAAAGACAATTTATAATTTTCGATTTTTTTCACTCAATTTCTCCAAAGCTGGAGTATATACTCATGGTTAATACTTAGCATGGATCTAAGCCTAGTGTCTAATGTATATTACCATTATTTTTGTTCTAAGGCTTTTGTGACCATTGTTTTGATGAGATAGTTCTTTGAGATTCATCGCATTGGTTTTTGATATTCGACGTTTTGGACCAAACTAGTATATTACCATGCTAAACATCCTCCTAAATTTGTATGGAAATGTGCTAAGTCCCCCTTAGGATTTTTTAATTTTTTCATTTAATTAAAAATTTTCCGCAAAACGAGAATTTTTAATTAAAAAATAAAGTTGTAATAAAAAAGTGGTACTAGGAGTCTTCCTATGCCTTGGGGGTGCTCATTTTTGGACCTAGAGCACCCACATTACCTAAGCACCCACTTTGGTGAGTGAAATTAGTGATTTTAATCACTAAAAAATATTTTTACTCAAAAAACAAAAAATAAAGAAAAATCAGCAAGTGACTATTTTCTGGGAAACATGTTTAAACATGTTTGAAGTGGAATAAAGCCGAAAAGGCTATGTGTCAGCCACAAGAAGCAAGTAAGAGGTGAATTGGATTGATTGGGTAAGATTTGTTGAAGTTATTGAGTGTGGGCCAAGAAGAGGTGCACCCTTCTTGAGAGAGGTGGTGCACCCATATGTAAACTCACCAAATTTTTGAGAGGTGGCGACTCCTTCTCCACCTAATACCCTTGTGTGGCGAGTTGTGAGAGCTTTAAGAGAGGTGGCAGCCCCACCTCACACACTTGGCACTTCTTTTCCCTCCATGTGGTGCGCCCCTCTTCACCCTTGGCTATATAATAAAACTTGCTTCCCATTGCAAACTAGTTGGAGCTATTGGAATGATTGTATTGTAATATCATCTGTACTATCAATATTTTTGGTATAAAAGGCTTCGGAGGATAATTTTTGGTGATCAAACTTCATGTGTAGATCTCATTTGTCAATGGTGTGTTAATTTGTAAGGTAATGTGCTTTGTTTTTCTTGCTTAATTGTTAGATTGTAGCCTTCAAGTGGAGTTGTCTCCAAGAAGGGTAAGATTAGAAGAGTTAGGTTGCTTTATAATCTTTTTGTTTCTTGTATATCAATATTTTATGTTGCATATTCATTTCGGTTAATGTTTATGCTTTCTTAAGATTTTTTATGAAAGTAACACTATTCTACAAACAGTTCTTTGGGAAGAAATATCTAAGTGTGTAGGATCTCATAACTTGAAGAGGAGGATAGACATTGTTGTACTCTCTTCTCCTTCAAGCTTTCAATAAAGACAAAGAGACCCTCTTTGATTCATCAAGAAGACCCCACATTGCCCAAAGTTCCAAGGCTTTGAAGATCTTCCTCTTTCTCTTTCTCAATATAATATTATTTCTTTGGTTACCTTAAGATCATATATGCAAGTTATTTGAATTTGATTTAAAGTCTAAAGATATCTAATTTCAATTTTGCATATATAGGAAAATCTAGATCTACTTTTGCATCTAAATTTATATTTAAAAGCATAAGATCTAGACTAGAAAGGCTAGTTTTATGAAGTTTTGCTTCTAAATTTTAAAAGGACAAAAGTAGTTTCTATTTCTAAGTGCTTCATTTAAATATCGGGCAACTTAGTGCTTGTAGTTTGTTGCATTAAACAACAACAAAAGATCCCAAGGAAACAAGTTTTCTAGCTTGATTCATTGGTTCCTTTTTTGCAAAATTTCAATAAATTTACTTGGGAGAAATTTGGGGCTTTACGACTGACATCTCAAGACACCTTTAAAGTGTTTTGGGGCATATTGCATCTTGTTTGCTTGTTTTTTTGTGAATTTCGGTGTGAAAACAAGAGGATACACTGTCAAAAAATTGAAGATTTAAAGCTTCCAAGACCCCTGAAGTGGCCCTATATGTTTGAAAATTGTTGTAAAAGTGTAATTTTTTAATTTTTCGACCCATTTATACGGGTCCACATCTCTCTTTTAAAGAGATCCTAAGTCTCTTCAAGATAATTTGTAACCGATATAATAAAATCAATGAGCCAAAGGAGACCTCACTTTGCTTTTCCCCCCGGGGGGTTGTGTTGTGTTTTTGAGACTTTATGTCTTTAGCTTGTTTTAATTGTTCATTTTTTATATACGTTCTCAAAAAAACTCACATCAACTTTAAAGTTAAAATAAATCACAATCTAGATTAGATTTCAATTTGCAAAAGTAGAACACTAATTGGTAGTTTAGATTTCCTTTTATGCAATTTCAAAGTTGGAAATAAATCGTCTCCTCCGCTCCTCGCAAGAGGTTGGTCAGTGAAGACTTAGTAATTATAAAACATTTCCCTTTCAGTACTTTGCTTTCCTGTTTAAAATAAACAACTCCCCTCAGCTCCTAGTGCAGTTCCTGACCCTTCCAATTGCGAGTTTGTCTCTATTTTTTGGGAGTAAGTTTCATACACGTCGGGCTGGTCAGTGGTGATAGATTAACAACTAAATCTTAAAAGAGAATTATTTCTTGGCTTTAAGAACTGCCTAGGGGGAGTGTGCGAAGTTTAACTGAATACCTGGGCTTGTTTCCCTCAATGATGGGCGTCCGACACATCTAGTGAGCTTGTTGGTGGAGCCATTGGGTTTCGAGGAGCCATGGAGCCATTGAAGATGGTTGTAATTTATTGATATATTCATAAATTCATAAAAGATGATTGTGGTGCAGTGAGAATTATTTGAATTGGCTATAGTGAAGATTATTTGAATTGATTATAGTTATAAATAATTTTGTAAATAAGTATTAAATATTTTAAATTATAAATTCTCAAATACTGATTYCAATATTCAAAATRATTGTAATTTATTGAAATGATGATTAATATTCCAAATGATTGTAATTGATTGAAATACTGATTATGGTAAATTAGTAACTTGGAGATGACCYGAAATCCCCTATCTACTATGACAATGTTAGATTAGAACTGTAAGAGAGCTTAATGGCGAAAAAGAAAAATCCAATAACATGTGTATAATTGGAAGGAAACCCAAAGATGAAAGAGCAAGATGTAGATAGATTAATGAGCAAGAAGCGGGGATTAATAGTTAGTGAAAGATTACTGATTTGTAATTTAGTTTAACTATACATCTTCTTTTAGTTTCTTCACATCTTGTGAATGGAACTTGAGCAAAATCCAGTAAGAGAAAAAAATAACTCCTAATCCAATAGACTCTACCGGAGTTGAACGCATAACCTCCAGATGGTCTCTGCCTTGACACTAGTTCAGACCGATTGATTTAACACAATGCAAATTGTTGCATGATAATGCTAAGAAAACACAAAGGCAGAAATTGGCGAGACAGATTGTCCTAGCGATTGCAGACACCCCTGCAACTATTAGACGGTTTCAACCTGGGCCTAAATAACATCCGAAGCTCTTTAAAACTTTCTATGTTGAAATTCCTTTTCTCCATCAGTCTGCTCTGCCTAGCCATGAAGCGAGAATTGAAGAAGCTCTTGAGTGAGGGATTAGTGGATGTGTTGAGAAAGAATAGATATCCAGCCATGAAGTAAATCGAGGTGAGAAAGAAGCATATGGGCTCCATCACATCCCATGACAGCTCCCAGAATGTCAGCCTCATTAAACCTGCTGTCTGAAGTCCAAACAAACCCAACCCCCACCGTAGTTCAGTAAAGGCATAACTCTGAGCTTTCCGATCAATCTCCGCCTTCTCTTTCTGTATTCTCTCCAACTCCTCCCGGTAAGGATCGCTCTTTGGTGCCAGAGAAAGGGACAATGCCTTCTCAAAAGCTCTTGCTATTTGAAACCACAAAAAAATAAAAGAATTATCAGTGAAAATCCAAAACCCTAAATCAGCGAATTCCCAACCTTGGAAACCCTGAATAAGGGTTGAATTAAATGGGATACCTTGTCAGGATGAAGATAGACAGTGTTGTTTAATATGAGGATATGTCTGATTCATCCAACAGCTTAGCCATCCCCTTCGCTTCCTCCTTTGAAGATCTCTTGATCAACTCCATGCAAACTTGCAGAAACTCCTCGTACGAAATGCAGTCGTTGTGAATCCGTTGCAGTCTGTTTTTGAGAGCCTCCAGGCGGATGAATTTCAGTATTTTCCTGTCGTCCTCGACCAATCTTTGCCTTGCAGGAGGGCAGACGTTCAAATCTTGCAACCGTTCCCGCCAGTGGAAGGATAACTGGGAGAGAGGGAATAGTTGCGACTAAGATTGAGATCGGCTCACCTGCGTCTGTTCCCGCCCGTGCAGGAAACGGGGAGGATGCCTTCCAAAAAATCTCTACGGTCGAAGGGTCGAATCTCTTCGAAGACAAAGGGCATCAGGGGCATTGCGGAGACAGGCCCAGGCTCTGCGACTGGCAATAGTCATTAATTCAAATCACAGATTCAGCCGTACTTCCCAGTGGGATGAGTCCCATACTTTAAACTGATACCTCTCTCATTGCGGAATGGCCCTTTGAAAGTTTCAGGTGGAGTTCATGCAGTAGAATTACAGGAGACCAAAGAATGGGGATGAAAGTTGGCATCCAGGCCAAAAAAAAATTTGAAATGGGTGATTGGAGATGAAAGCGGGCAAGGGAGGCAAAACGAAATTTTGAAATGGGTGTTAAATGGTTCGGATACGTGCCGAGAATAGGAATGAAATCGGGTATGGGAGACAAAACGAAAATTAAATGGATGCGGAATGGTTCAGGAAGGTACCTGTAGCGTTAATGGGTTAGATGTACAATGTCCATGTCAACCTGATCGCTGATGGAGGAGGTGGAGACGTCGTTTGGAGGAATGGAATCACCGGATTATCATGCCATGTATGTGAGATAGACGAAGTACTTGGGTACATATTCACCTGCCATGTATGCGACATGTGTCAGACCGCCATGTGGTCTTTTGTAGGTCCGCCAAGTGGCAGTCGGCCATGTGGTTCCCTGTCAGCCCGCCAAGTGGCAATCTGTCGACTCGAGAGGTGTCAGCTCGCGATGTGGTCTCCTGTCGGCCTGCCAACTGACAAGATGTCGGCTCGCCATGTTGCACCCGGCCATGTGGTCCCTTGTCGGCCCACCAAGTGGCAACCTGTAGGCTCAACATGTGGCAACTGACCATGTGGTCTCCTGTAGGCTCAACATGTGGCCCCTGACCATGTGTATATTGGCA
>JASDQU010240095.1:0-16736 GCA_032191745.1 Picea mariana
ACTATTGTTCCACCTAAAAAGTGTTGTAAGGTAGTATCTCATACTACAAAATTCAGCTTCTTCACAATCTGTTCAAAAGGGGAACAAAAGGATACTGCAACCACTACAGCCTTGTCCCAAGCACCTTCTATCCAACAAAAGTAGGTCAAAAAGATTGCAACAAAACACAAATATCCCTTCTGCACACAGTCATCTCAGATAGCCTGACTAGTTGAACAGAGTCAACCCCACCAGCAACAGGTTCGTGACAAACTTCCACAAACTGAGTAGTGCGACGTCTCCACTAAGGCAAGCAAATCACCAAGATGCAGATTCAACAAACGCTTTTCCCTCCCTCTCGAACACTCAATCCAATGGAGAAAATTTCTCCCTCAGGAGGGAGGATTGATCCAGGTAGATATCGGTGGCCACCCACCTTTTCCAACTGGCCCAAAATAGTTTTCTGGCAATTTACAATTTTTAGCAGTTTTTAACTTCCGGGGCCATTTTGAGGGCCTAAATGAAGGTTTTTTGGGATCGAGATTCTCAATGATAGTCAAAGGAATCATTGAGCCCCCAAAATGAATCTCCTCGATGATACCTTTCCAACGGGCTATCATACACCTAAAACAAATATCGTATGCAAAAGTTACAACTTCGGGAAGTTGATATACTAACTTACCCAAACAAGGCCCACATGACTTTTGGCGCTTCATCTCCTAGGGTTAGGTTTTTGGATGTCTAGGGTTTTTGGCATTCTCGTTTATTGTAAAAGGCCTTCAGAGCCTCATTGTAATCATCTTCTTGCGAATGCGAGTAGCCATCACATCTCTTCTCAGAGATAAGTTGCCACCAGTCTAGCGAGTCTTTCACTCTGTATTTTTACAGTCTCTGTACATTTCTTTCATTAATAGAAATCATGTATTACTGTATATATGTGTTTATGGTTGCATCTCTGATACATTTATGTTATATTATTGGATATCTGCGACATATCTGTGTATTTATTTATTATATCTCCGCTCTCATTTCGTGCCAAAAATAATCCAGATCAAGAGAAGAAGAATGTAGAAATCTTGAAGACTAATAAAGAAGAAGAAGAGTTGGTGGACGTAGCCCCACATTGGGGTGAACCACGTATATCCTGTGTTGATGTGCTTTGTGCAATGTTGTTCATATTGTTTATGTATTTATTTGCTTAGTGCACAAATCTTGATGTATGATAGATAGATCTATGGATGCTTAGTGCTTATGTATGATGAATGCTAAATCTGAGTTGATGCTATGTGTTGAATGATTGGATGTGCTTAATCTTGATTATTACTGCGCTGATCTGTAATAAGGGTTTAACCTGCAATGTGAATAAGGGTTAAGAACTAATGCATGTTATTGGATAAGTGCTCTGTTAAGTGTTGTAATCACAGATCTGTGTCCCAGCTAGGTTGTAGACACCTGAGTCCTGCAACCCCCCCTGCCTCTACCTCGAGTGAGACTTCATCTGCTTCGAAGGTGTTGCCGAAAGGCCCGATAATTAGGGTTTTGTTGGTGCACTGTTGAAGTGTTGAACCCCGGGTTTGCCCCTGTGCAAACAGATGCCAAAGCCAGTTTCTCAACATGAGTGTAGTTGAGTTCTGGTCTATCTAAGCCTCGACTAAGGTAGTAGATAACGTGTTCCTGGAGCACGTCATCTTACTGAAACAAGACCATACCTATGGTAGACTCTTATGGAACCAAGTATGACAAGAAATCCTTTCCACAATTAGGAGGACTAAGCAGAGGGGAAGATGTCAGTGCACTTTTCAACGCTTCAAAAGATCATTAAGCTGCTTTATCCCAGAAGAATGAGACCCCTTTTTTCAAGAGACGCATAAACCCTTTAGTTATTTCAGCATAGTTGGAAACAAAGCATCGTAGGAAGTTAGCTTCCCCCCAAAGACTCTGAAATTGGGGGATTGTGTGCGGGGGAGGCAACTGCACTATTGTCTCAACCTTAAGAGGATCAACCATGATCCCTTTAGTGGACATGATAAAGCCTAACAAACGTCCTAATGTTACACAAAAACTACACTTGTTCAGATTTAGGCGAATCTGGTAGCAGCGACACCTCTCAAAAATAATTCTAAGGTGGGTGGGTTGATAATATCTCTTACGAGAACGTGATGCCAGATCATCGAGATATGCCTTAACTATATGTTTGAGGTCATGGAAGGTGAACGACATGGCCCGCTGAAAAGTAGATCTTGCATTTTTTAGGCCAAAAGACATTTTCCTATATGAAAATGTATCCCATGGACATATGAAAGCAGTCTTATGTTGATCCTCAAGCTTGATCTGAATCTGATTGTACCCTGAGAAACCATCCATAAAAGAAAAAAATTCACAGCCTACACATTCATCGATAATATGATCAATGAATGGGGTAGGCAAGTTATCTTTCGAGAAAGCTTTATTCAGATCATGAAAGTGCATGCACACATGAATCATACCTTGTTTTTTATTCCATGAACAGGGTTTGACACCCATTCCGTTAATTGAACCGGGTAGATGAAACCAACCTTAATCAATTTCTCTATCTTAGCCTTGATAGTCATTTCCTTGTGAGGGTTGATTGGGTGAAGCTTCTTCCGAATAGGATTAACATCGGGGTAAGTCCTAATCTCATGTTAGACTATACAAGGGTCATTGCCTGACATTTTATCATAAGACCAGGAAAAAACGTCGTGAAACTCTTTAAATAACTCAGTGTACACTTGAATCTCCTCAGGGGAACAATCCACTCTGATGAAGACATTTTCAATGATGCCAGGGGTTTTAGAGATGTCAATTGGAATCATTTCAACTCTACTCGCCATGTTTCCCTTAGCATAGATTCCATGTGTGGCCAAAGGCTTAACATGACAAGTGACATATCCATTAATGGTCATAGTGAAACCTCCCACTTCCACTCTCCTAAGCTCAGGTAAGAAGTATGACCTATGATGAAGATCATCCGAAGGCCTATCCAGACTCGTCATTACCTCTAAAACTTACTCATTAGAGGGCAAGATCAAGGCCAAAGGATCGTTAGAAGTGAGAGACTCTTGAGCCCAAATAGGCTCGAGAACAAGATCTAGCTCTTGAGGGGGAGCCAAATCAAAGTTGTTCAAGGTTTACTAAACAATACTGTACACAACCTCAGCTACAGATAGGGGAATAAACATGCTAGGATGTCCTACCTCTTTAATCGAAGTTGATGGGGAATGTAAAGTCCATAGATTGTTAAAATAAGTCATTCGAAATGACACTACTTGAAAGATTGCAACCTTAAGCTGATCAGGGACAACCAAAATAAACTTGACATCATTCGAAGCTGGCGAAAAATCAAAAGTTTCCATCAAAGATGGAAACAGTCCAACACCTAAGTTGACGGTACCTTGCATGGGTTATCAATCATCGGGACCGTGGATACCCTTGATGAAGGGTCAGGACGAGAGAAGGATAATTGATCAAAAATTATTATCCTCCCTACATGAGGAAAACATAAGACACCAAAAATGGAGGATACAACCACTGTCATTGTCTAGGTCCAACTTCATACTAACAAAGTGTTGTAGTCGAGAGGAGCATCGACTACTTTGACCTCGACACACACATTTTTTCCCACCAACAACATGGGGAAAGAGGGGATTATTCCATGCGATTGAAAATAACGACCATCAAATACAATTAACAAAGTAGGAGACATAGACAACTCAAGTTGATCAATATCCTTCCAACATTTCAATGACATAAGACATGTCGAGGAACTCTCATCTACCACCGTGCGAAAAATATTCCATGTCAACAATTTCATGGCATAAAACACTATGATCTGGAAGGTGACATGGTAAGGAAAATGAGGCTTGTGATTGGAAGGGTAAAAACGATAGTTCCTGAGTTAGCTGGCTCAAAAACACCCAAAGAAAACAATAATGCTTTTCTATGTGAAGGGAAACTCTAGAAAACTTCCAGAGTAGACATCGTACAAGGGGTTTGTGCAAGATATTCAACTACATAATAGTTTTGGGCATCCTTTGCATTCAAATTATGAGAAGCCTTCTTAAACACACCCTTATGGATCCAAGTCATTGTTTCTCCCATAGTATTCTCAATGTGAAGAGGAGACGATGGGTTGGAAGCTTCTTTACCTTCTCAGAATATTCAAGAATACTGTAATCATGAGCCTTGGTCTGAATATGAGCATCTGATCTCATCCTGTATACATTTGCGGCTCCATTATTAGCATTAAGCATGGGGGCTCCCTGATTTCCCCCAGCCGCGTTTTTGGATGAGGAAGTTTGTGCTATATTTTTCGCTTGAGGGAAAGGATTAGTTAACATAGTAGGTTGTTGTTGTGCCAAAATATTTTGGGCTTCCTCAAGCCAAGGGCATTGGTGATTCAAGTGATCGTCCGTGCAAAGCTCGCATGGAAAATTAACTTTTCACTTCTCATTTTTTCCCTTACCAACATTGTTAGCAAACATTTTACCCCCTTTACCCTTCTTTCCTTTACTCTTTATTTTCCCCTCAGATTGCTGATTTTTTTGGGGGTTCCTCATTTTCGCACTGTCTACTTCTGACGTGTGAGTGGTGGGGGTAGCCATACTCAAAGTTTGGATGACCACAGTCTATTATATTGACAATAGTTGCATTTGGTTGGACAACTAATCTGTGGGCTTGCTTTCTGTTGAGCCTACTATACCATTGGCATGAGGCCCAGACTTTGGTTTGGTCAAGTCAAAATTTGACCACAGTGCGTCAGGAAGAATCTCGTAGAACATGTCGGATTGAGAATAAATCAATCCCAGTTGTTGAGCCCTCATAATAGCCTCTTCCTCAGAAAATACTATGGAAGTTGTGACGTCTTTGGAGACACAAGGCACCAAATACTTTAGGAACCACTCAAGAAAAAATGCAAGGGGTACCTTTAGTTTGATCAAGCTCTTTCGACGATGCCATTCTTGGATGTGATCAGAGATATGGAAGACCTTTGTTTTCTCGAAGTTGGCTAACAACTTTGTGCCAACATCATATCTCACGAGTAATTGAAAATGGTTTAATAAAACCATTGATAGGTCGTTAAATTAAGCATACTTCGAGCCATAAAGCTCAATGTACCACTTCGTAGTACCCCCTATGGGAGTGCGTTTAAAAAATTCCAACTTGATAGAGTGATTTTTCAACGAGTTGGAGGAGCACCACAAGTGAAACATTGTAACATGATCGCTCGAATCTTCGCTAGGCTTGCCTTCAAATTTTGGTATGTCTGAGGGAAACATAGTCGACATAGGAGGCCAACGTGAATCATGACAAATAGGATAATTTCAAAACCTCGACAAGTCTGGTAGGTGTAGAGTTTCCAGAAAGGGTAACCTAGGTTGTGGAGGATTTAAAGGAAAATAAGAACCTAGATTTTGGTTGGCACTTGGTTGCTAGGAAAAGCTTGCATGCTAACCAATGTTATGGTAAAAACCAGGGTTTCCTTGGCCAGTATAAGGGGTTTGTGCACTAGTGTGCATCATCGATGGATTTAAATAATTTGATGACAAACCTTGTGTAGGGATTTCTCCCTGCATGGTATTCCAAAAATCTTGGTTGGGGTTTTCCCTAGCCAATCCTCCTGGCATAGGAACTAAACCTTGCTCGGGGTTCCACTGAGTGTCGGAGGGGTTTCCCTTGATCGAAATCCTTTGCAGAGGTATAGAACCATGCCAGGGATTTCCAAGACCTTGGGAGGAGAAGGCTCATGTCATCACTCCATGTGAAGGAACAAAGCCTTGCATAGGGTTAGGTTGATGGAGAAAGGGGTTGCCCCCTGACGAAAATGCAGATGATGAGAAAGTGTTATTACCAAAAGCACCAAATAACGAGAAATGCATAGACCCAACCATATTAATAAAGGACTAAATCCCTTGACTCCCTCCACTAAATAAACTAGAACTAGCACTAGGCCCGGATGCTTATTGAAAATCTCCTCCGAGTGAAGGGGATGGAGGAGGGATATGACCCCTACCATAAGGAACTACATTGTACGGGGAAGAATTTCCCTTGAGGGATCCTTGCAAGGGAGCATTAGAAGTCCCTACCCCCAGACCAATGGTCTGTAGAGTAGAGTAAGTTAAAATCGATCTTGAATCAAAACCCGACATCCCATATGAGAAAGGAGTGCCAGACATATTATGTACTGAAGAAGTGAGAAAAGTGGTTGACATCGTGGAAGAGGTTGTGCCACTACTAGAAGTGGTAGGAGTATGACTAGAATTATTCCTTGTAGGTGAAGGTGGGGGAGGAGGTACGATGCCTCCTCCACCCATTGTCGGGATGGGAGTACGAGGACTCTCAGTAGAAGTAGTATTACTTGCTTCCATAGCCAGTCACCTAACGAAACGATGATCAAGAGAAGTCACCTTAGGAGGGACTACATGAACAAGGATTGGCGCTGAAATATTAGTGATCAAAGTGTTTGCCGAGGATGAAACTCAGAGCAGGATGCAAAAAGGCTTGGAATACAAGGGAGAAATTTTGGCAGAGTTCTCTTACCTCTCTTTCATATGTCCAAATGACCCCCCCTAGGGTCCTTTTTATATGGATAAATGATGCTTATTCAGTTGTTAGAGGAGGTCCCGAGTAACTTTACGATACTGGAATTTTATACTCACTATCACAGACTCTTAAGTTTATTTAAGTGGCCTTGAAGAGTTACCTCTCCACACCTAATTCAAGGCCCTAAAGCCTAGTCTAATTGGTGTACCCTATAAACAATAAAGTCTAATTGATTTTATCATTAAATGTTGATTTTAGTGGCTTGATTACTCAGGGGTATGGTAGTGAAACTCATGGTGTTTTTTGAGAGATGAAAGAGAAGAGTTAAAAATGAGCTTTTAGAACATTGTGTGTTAAAAATAAAGCAAACTACGTGCTACACGTAAAAAATCGACTCTTTTAACTTTCAAGGTGAAGTTTTTTCAAAATGAATACCAAGATCCTACTATGCAATCTATCCTATAATACTTTTTCATTCCAAATGAAATGAAACTACTTAAAATTTCAAGGAAGGAGATAAGAAGGAACTTTGGGTAGAGAACTCTCTTCTTTTATTAAAAAAAACCTATGCTACTATAAGCAAACAAACATGCAAAGCGACATGTAATTGTAGTCAAGAAACTACAAACAATTTTTTTAGCTTTTGATACGCTTATGAAATGAAAATAAAAAACAACTATATTTTTTATTTTCCAAGCATAACAAGAGAGAAGGATGAAAAAACAGACACTAACTCAGGTCCTTAACCACTACCAGAAAGCAAGGATTCACCAGAATCCAAAGGAGAACCTAACGCTTCAAAAGTAGACCTTCAAACTTGACAAAAAGCAACAAAGAGACGAAGAAAACTAAACAACATATATTTCTTTACAACTTCATAGACAATATGAGACTAAAAACTCTCTCAACAACAATTAATAGAGGTCTTTGGTACTCAGGAGGACCTGAGAGATAAAAAACTTCCTAGAAGAAAAATAAGAGTTTTTAAAAAACTCTTCAAAAGCACAGGTACACATGTTGCACACAGATAGACTGCGGATGTACATGTGCTGGGGTAACTCAGGGCACGTATGTACACATGTTGGGTATAGAACAGGGTGCGTATACTGCTAAACTAACTCAAAAAATAGATAAAGTTAAGAAATATCATCTAGACCAGGACAAACTGGAAACACCTAAAAGGTGACCAGAGACTCGTTCAGACTCAGAAAGCACAGGAAAAAACATGAAATCAAACCAAACAAATATCCTAACAAGAACCTAGAGAGACTCCCCAGTGGATTCTCCAATTCTGCTATGGGGAAAAATCCCCCTAATCTGGGTCTAGCGACTAGGCAGAGCATTGACACCTCAAAATATAGAAATGCTTCTATTCAACAAAAACCTGAAGATAGTTAAAGAAAGGGAGAAAAGATCGAAATGTGTACCTTAAGTTCTTCATCTATTGAAGATCCCTTCCTATTGTTGTATGTTCCAAGATCGTAGGCCTCCTCCCAAAGCCGGCCTTAAACAAATTCTCAGAACAAATTATGAAAACAAATGCATAACTACCGAGATCATCTAAAGGGTTAGTTATTTATGAAAACATTCATAACTACAAACAAATAGACAAAGATTTGGGATAATAAGTTTTCTCTTTTATTGATAACAAGATTGGAAGTTACAACTTGAATTTTGCCAACGCCGCTCCACGAACCTTGTCTGGGTTCCTCTACTTTGAATCCAAGTGCACTATTCCCAATATGCTATCCTCACAACCAACATGCCAATATAGGGGAAAGGGATGGATTGTATAAGGAGGATGGATGGAAGGGAATGCTAAGGATGAAACTCAAAGTAGGATGCAAAAAGACTTGGAATACAAGGGAGAAATTTTGGCAGATTTCTCTTGCCTCTCTTTTATATGTCCAAATGACCCCCCTAGGGTCCTTTTTGCATGGAGAAATGATGGTTATTTTGTTGTCAGAAGGGCTACAGGAGGTAAAATGGTTCCAAAACCTAATATATCCCGCAAACTATGTCGCAAAGCACATAATTTACATTTTTTTTTAATTTTTTAGAGTACACACGAGCTTTCTGGTATGCAGTTATTGTATGTGCACATGATTTTAGGTATGCAACTAGCGTGAGTACACACTCTGCATATGTATCAAGGTGTGTATACCATAGACAAAAGTGTTTTTTGAGAAGAAATATAGCAAAAAGGGTTGGTAGATGTGTGAATGAAAATGCCAACATCATAAATGCATAATAGTGGTATTTTGAGTTGTAACAGTGTCGTAATAGGTGTTGTGCTCCATCTCCCCACACGTTGTGCATCGTAGATATTAGCACACACATTCCTCTTTGATTTCTTTTTGTGTACTTCATGACAAATATGGGCTTATTTCAATGCTCTATATGTCGTGTGCAGTAATTATTAATGCTCATGGGATTCCTCCAGTGCCCTCTACATTGTGCACCTTGCTTCTTTGTGTGCGTTGTCTTTCTCCAATGCCTTTTGGGCTTCACGCATGAATTGATTTTTCTCCACGACATGAAATTTAGAAGGTGCTTTTTCCACTTTCCCGATCTTTCCCTCTTCATTTTTACTTGAACTTTCTTCTCGTTCAAGGTCCATTCCCGTCTGAATGCCTCCTTCGATTACCACTTGTACATTCACTTCTTCTTTTGGCTTTTGACCTTTACATGGCTATGCAATCACCATATTTCAATTCCCCTTATTATCTTCCCATTTTCCAACAAGTCTATGCAATCCTCCATGCCATGATAGGTGCTATGGAAATATCCACATAGTGCACATGGTTTGGTACATAATTGCAACACATGGCCTACTTCGCCATAGTTAAAGTAGGTAGGCAGTCTTCCTCCACCACCATTGTATCCTCTACCTCTTCCTCATCCATATCCTCATTTAGGATCTCCTTGGTATCCTTCTCTATCTAAGCCTCCATGGTCTCCACCATTCTAATCTTCCTTGAACTTAAAATCATCTACAGTGTGCTCCTGCATCAGTTGCATTGACCGACAATTGTTCACATCATGTCCCATAGATCTACAAAACTCACAAAATGGAGTATGTGTAGTCTTATGATACTTCTGTAATGTTGGGAAATGGGGAGGTATATGACCCCATTGTCTGAAATCTCACACCACTCGGTTTGTGGTCCATATGGGAACAAATTCAGTGCACCCATCACCATGTAACTCCCCAACGTTGTATAGTGATTTTCATGGTGACATTATGTGTGGCACGTAGTACACCACACATTCTCATGCACCACCTTATCCTTAGTCATATCTTGTAGTTGCATGGTAAGGTTTGTGGGTTGATATTTTGCTTATGTCAACCTTGTTGATGTTTCACCACCTCCTAGTGTAGATTCTAGGTGCATCGCGATCTCCACAACCTTTGCCTCAATCATCACTTTTTGTTGGGTGAGTGGGACATGAATATGGGGTAGGAGTCCTATAATAAACCATTCTCTATGCTAGATTTTTTGGATGTGAAACCTCAATTTGTCCAACATTATTTTGAATTGTTGGTCATAGTTCCACACAGTTTCTCAAACTTGTTGGCTGATCTCTTCGATATCAGTGATGCATTGTGATTATGACTTAGGCTTATGGAATTCCCTATGTAGATCTCTCTTTATATTTGTTGAGTGCCTTATTTGTCCCACTGAGACAATATATTTGTACTTCATGTACCACATTAGAGCTTTGTCTCTGAAGGTGGTCTCGAGTTGTGCAACCTTGGATTCCTCATTTGTGACTCTCTTCATAGACCATATAACTTCACATGTAGAGCAATGTTATTTCACATCATCTCTTCCAATCCCATTGAATGTGAGAAGCCTCAGAGTTGAGTCTTGGTTCACCATACTCGATCTAATGCCTTATGTCCTTGAATGACTACTACTTATTGTTGATACTAATGTTTCTCCTTGAGAAGTATTTCTAACTTTGATTTCTCCTCCACTCATCTCTTTTGACGTCTCTTCTACTTCTCTTACCTATGCACTTTCTTTAGTTTCTTCTTCTTGATGTCAAATGCATAAAGGGGTGGTTCAAAGAGGGGGTGTTATAGCAAGATTTGCCTCACCATTGCTATCTTGGACATAGGGCCTTTTTCCATTTCCCTATGCAGATTTATCATTCCTTTTTGATGAATCTAGAGCTAAAAATACACATTTTTCCACATATACGCGCCCTATAAGCTATACAATAAGCGTATACGCAGGCTGCTCCACTACAGCCCACGTACATCGGGATTTGTGTCAGAAAATACAAAAATGGAGTTGGGTTTCCATGTCATGACAAGAGATCTCTCATCCTTGGCCTTCCATATACTGGAAACCTTCCGACTCGACCCTTCAGTTGCATTTTGAAGGCTATAAGAGCACAATTTTGAGCTATGGAAAAGAGGAGAAAGCATTCAATTTTGAGAGTAAAGTTACTCTGGAGAAATTTCTTCATATTGAGTCTGCATCCCTTTGTCCCTCAAGTCTGAACACATTGTTTAGCCCCCAAGCTCTTTCCCTATTGTTGAGAGAACCTCATTGTCTCTCTCCTTTGAGCTTGCCTTTGGTGGAGGATTGAAGTGGTGGAGGCCTAGTGGGAAGGAACTTGGTTTCTTGGTTTTGAACCGTGCTGACATGAAAGTCTGTAATGTTGACACTTTTATTGATCAATTATTAATATAAATACTCCTTTCCCATCCTATTGGTATCATGAAAATATACGATTATTATCCATGGGCATGTTTGTAATGTTTATTAATGGATTATGCTATCTGATGTGCTAACCCCTTTACATTATCACTATATACTTGCTTTGCTTGTTTGCTAAGAACTTATTGCAGGTGTAAAGCTTTGGGTCAAAGTGCTCAATGGTGGAACATCATCAAACGTTGGATCGAGGTAGGCCTCCTTATTATCTTGCACATTAGTTTATATAGCATACAATGGAATTGAGTTGATTTCTGCAGTCATACCTGTCTGTTGTGGTTTACCCTTGGCCATAAAGAGTTTTTCCCTCGTAACAGAAATGGTGACTCCACTGGGGATAGGTCTTCCTTCTAAGGGTTGAAGTACTTTTTCTTCTTGTATCACTCTTTTTCCTTTGTGTTTCTTGTCGTATCACTGCTTGGCAGATTCTGTTCACTCCGAGTTTGAGTTTTCAGCCTTTTTTCTCTTGCTTGGCCTTGTTTTAAAGCCTGTATGCTCCTTTTTCCTTGACAGTCACGTACACACGTGTGCTTCCTCTTTGCAAGCTGCGTATATACACATTATTCTCCTGAACAATCACGTATACCACTTTTCCTTGCTTGTTTGCTTGGTTTAGTGATTGTTGGGTGAGTTTTGATGGTTGCTGAGCCTTCTTAGGTCTCTGTAGTGCCTGTTGAGCTTCTCTAGATTGGCAGGAAGCCCGTTGGGAGTTGAATTTATGGGTGTAGTCTTTCTCATTGTTTTTCATTTTTTGCTTTGTCCTTGAACCCTGGGCTGTTTTCTTGGATGCTTGGTATTCTGCTTGAGTTATTTCGTTTAAACACATTAGAATTTATATATCAAGTTGCTTTTCAGTCCATGCATTTTCTCTTTAATATATTGAAAATACAAAAAAATAGGCATTTTGAATTGGTTAACATTTTTGTCTTTGAACCTTTATCATTAGCTTAGTACATTTAGCGAAAGATTGCATTTTACTTCTAAATTGTAGAGTTGAGATTGAAAATTGCACTGTTTTTATTAGCATATCATTCATTGAAAAGTTAAAGGTAGACTTTGCATTATATTCATATTTATATTTTGTAGAGTCATAACATCATGAGTTTCATTTCCATACCCTCTTGAGTAATCATGGCCAATAAAATTTACGCTTTAAACTAAAATTGATTAGTCACGATTTTATTTCTAGGGTGCACAAACTAGCATAGGATTTAGTGTCTTGGAATAGGATTTTGTGAGTAAACTTCTCCAAGGAAATTAAATCAACATATGTGTCTGAGACAGGAAGTTGAGAAGTCCATTGTATAATTGGTAATATCAGGAGGCTCCTCTCACACCGAAGTTAATTACGAGGTCGCGCGAATTTAGTTGAAGGGATAACCCCTGGATGCTTGCCTAGCGTCAGAGATATTTCTGTGGATTTATTCGTATTTGGGGATCTTGCTAGTACCCATACCTCTGTGAGAGGCAATGCTTTCAAGGTTTCGAGCTTTGATACCCTGCCCATATGGTGATCCATACTTACGACTGCTCGCATGTCCATTAGTTATACAATGGTTTATTAGTTTTTTTACTTAGGCATCTCATAGGTTACTTGCAGGGGTTATTCTGCTTGTATCCTAGGTCAGATAGAGGTCGAACAACACACAACCTTTATGGAGGATTACCTCTTTGGGGGGATCTGATCGACTGGTTGTTAAGCCCACGAGGGCCTCTATAACTGATTCTGTTACCTCCAAAATTTAGCAGCGAGTCTCAGGTCCCTCTTGGACGAGGCATACCTTCTTTAGCGAGGGAGGCCACTCAGCCACTTTAGCCTGTTTGCATGCATATTGTCCGTTTGACTTTTTGGTATGCTCTTTGATTACTAGTTATCCTTAAGAGTTTATACTAAGTTCTTTTTTTCATGGATAGTGGGGTTCCTTTGCCCCCCCCATTTACTGCTACCGCCCCACGACATTCATGGGGGAAAATTCATCCATTATTTATAATGGTATGACGAATTATGGTACTCAGACAATGCCTTGGGTCTCTAATCATTTTTCTCATGGTATGTCTGATATGTCATTGCACTTTCCATCCTCTGTCTCGCCTCCTATGTGAATACAATTTTTGGGTCTGGGGGCATGACGCCTCCTTCCTATCCCTCTCCGTTTGGTGGGAGTCATATCCTTCAAACACCTCTTATGGTAGAAGGTTGGAATATTCCTTCCTATGAATCTACTATGTGAGAAGTAAGTGCCCAATTAAGCAATCATTATACTTGTTACACTCCGTCCACTTATCCTTCTTCCGCTATGTCAGTTCCCATGAACACTTTTCCCATGGTGGACCTCCGTCTGCCCTCTAGTGTTTCATCCGAGGGGAATTATTTTTATAGTATGGGCAACCCCCTTCACGAAGTTCTTTCATCTGGGGGCAACACATATCCTCACATGAGTAACCCTTGTCATGTCACTTTCTCTTCACAAGTGGATTCGATGCCCTTACAACCTATTATGAGTCAGTATGGAGGAGGACACTATCCCGTCAAGAAGGGATAGGGTTAAACCATGATCCTTCCTGGCCTGCAATTTCTCAGAACCAATCTTTCCTTGGGACTTGGTCTCAAATGCCACAATTCACTACCACCACAAGTCTAGTCACTGCGTGTCATACTGCCATTGTATCACCAACCTCTACTAGTCAGGTTGGAGATTGGTCAATAACCTCTATGAGTCATGTTGAAGACCTGCAACCAGCCGCTGCAAGTCATGTTGGGGGCACAAGTCCAGTCATTGTGTATCATACTGGCATTATATGACCAACCTCTGCTAGTCATGTTGGATATTGGTCGACAACCTCTACGAGTCATGTTGAAGGCCTACAACCAGCTGCTACAAGTCATGTTGGGGGCACATGTCTGGTCACTGCTAGTCACACTGCACATATATCACCAACCTCTGCTAGTCATGTTGGGAATTCATCACCAACCTCTGCTAGCCATGTTGGAGATTTGCTACTAGCCTCTACAAGTCATGCTAGGAACATGTCCCTAGCCACTGCAAGTCATGCTAGGGGCATTCATATGATTGAGAATCCTAAACGTCTCAAACGTAAGCCTAGATTTCT
The DNA here is from genome assembly GCA_032191745.1 of Picea mariana. Taxonomy (NCBI): domain Eukaryota; kingdom Viridiplantae; phylum Streptophyta; class Pinopsida; order Pinales; family Pinaceae; genus Picea; species Picea mariana. The sequence continues at coordinate 14,382 of JASDQU010240095.1, forward strand.
TTGTAAGATTTGTGAAGGAAGTGACCTTACTCATTTGTGTCTTATTACTTTTGGGATACAAGAATCGTGGGGCTCACCTAAGGGCCCTTCAGGTTCTGAGGCATCAATGGTTTCACAACACTCCGTTCCTTCTTTGGTTGATACAACAGTCATGCCGATGAAATCTTCAGATGACACCCCTTTCTCTTTAGGGGTTGATGCGTCCTTTGAACTTGTTGTCTCACATCCCATTCAACCAGTGGTCGTGTTGATGCAATATTTGACCAACACCTCTGCTATGTTCGGGGGTGATGAGTCTCTTGACCTTGTTGTCTCACATATTGTTCAACCAATGGTCTGTCGATGCAATATTCGATTGAAAACACTCCTATTTTTTGGGGTGATGCACCTCTTGACCTTGTTGTATTGCATCCTATTCAACCAATGGTTGAGGAATTGGTAGTATCAATGCAATATTCGATCGACCCCACTCTTCTCTCAGAGAGTGACAAGTCTAAGGAAGTGTTCGCTCCAATGCAATTTTTGGTCGATCCCGCTCTTCTGGTTCTAGTTCTACACCTTCTATGCCATGTCCTTAACATTTTTATTACTTCACCTTCTGAACTAGAGAGATTTTTACTCTTCCTGAGTTCTCTCCCTCCAAATCTTGACGAGGTTCCCTTTGATTGGGATGGTCTTGTGGGGTATCCAATGCCTCCGCCTATGTCTTTTCCAGGAAGAGACATTATTCGATATACCAAAGAGATGATAAACTCCATCAACACTTTTCCCTCCTCGACTTGGATATCTTTGGGTCTTCCCAAGCTAGGGTCGGTTCTTTGTAAGATACCGACATTCCATAGAAGGTCTGCATGGGAACCTTGGCCTCCCTTATGGCTTGTCACCTAGAATCTTCCTAACGAGTCTTAGTTAATCTCTTTTCTAACTTGTCTAAAAACCAAAAGGATTGCCGAGTGATTTTTCCCTTTCACACTCGTTAAACTGGATTTGAAAGGTCATGAGTCTTAGTTAAGCTCTTTTCTGACTCGTTATCAAAAATGGAAAAGATTGCCGAGTGACCTGTCTTTTTCACACTCGTAAATTGGATTTGAAAATACGTCTATTTGGCACAAGTTTAACCCTTTTTCACACCAAGTAGACTACAATACATAAAAATGATATTTTTTGGCGTCAAGTTGTGATTGCATCTCATGCCCTTGCTTGCAGTATTGAGCCTTTAGTCATTTCTCGCTTTGTGTTATAAACCGTTGCCTATGCATTTTTGCATCCTCAACCAAGCAGAGCCTTGTTTATATCCTTTGAAATTTGACACCCTATACCCTAGAGGAAACATCACCCTGAGTGTCCATCTACCGAATTCATTTCCTTGCATTAAGCATAAGTACATTCCACTACTGAAACTAGTTTTTCTTACCTGCGACACTCGTTTCCTCCTCTGTACCAAAGCATTCATTTGTTATGAAAAAACAAAACAAGATGGGCGGGAAGGGAGTGCTATATTATAATTGGCAATAGTCATGTCGCCTTTGAACATAGAACAAAATTATTGAGTCCTTGTGTCATCATAATTTTGGGTTTTAGCATCCCCTTAGGAAGTTGATCTCGTTACAGAGTTTTCTCTACCGACTAGTTACTCTTCCAGTCCCTATATAGAACGTTATTGATGCCTCCTGCATCTAATAGTCACATCATTGAGTCTATGCTGCCAGAGTCCACCATATGTCTCATGCTCTTGTTCAAAGGAAGTCTCACAAACTGCGTCGACCACTCCTTAGAAATATTGACTTTACATGTTGGGCATACCCTCAGTTTGTCTCAGAATCACATGATACTATGCTCTTATCATGCACCCTGGCCCTACTTACATCATTGGTAGGTCACCTTGAACCCAACAATCAATATTTCATCGTTGGTCATTGACTGGGTGGTTTCCCTTGTGTTCGACGACAAGACATCTATTCACACTTTGGGATTTGTGCAATGTCTTGGATGCCATTAACCTTATTGATGGTTTCCTCACCTTTGTTATAATTTTTCATCATTGGATGCTATTCAGAGGGTCTTTTTCATGTACCACTTGCATTTGATACATGCGAAAGATGCACAGGGTCGTTGGTTCATGAACATGTTCTTCATCTGATCTCCACCAAATCATGAATCTCTTGCTTTTTTCCTCGTGCCTGTTAAATTTTTAATTAAAATGTAGTACCAAGGCAAGTGTTTCTCTTCCCTAGGCGCCTAAGGGGAGAAATTGCCGAAAGTGGGTCTTAGTCAAATTAATTTGTGAGATGCAAATTAAAAGATAACTTTATGATTAAAGTGAGGGTGAGTGAAGAGACACCAAATCTCAGCCAC
>JASDQU010240098.1:423-16746 GCA_032191745.1 Picea mariana
CAGACCTCAGAAAACAATTTAGCTACCATACTAATATTTTATGGGGAAATCCATATACCTTTGTGATGAACCAGGTTCTAAACATGACTGAAAAAAGAAAAAAGATAGACAAGTAAAAACCTGAACTAATATTGCAAGGCAATATGATTAACTATGAGATGTTTATGCTAGAACAGATTGGTAGGGAATTTTGTACACCTTAGCCTTTCCCATTATGTCTTCTCCAAGTGCATTGTCCATTATAATTGGGTAGGAGCTGGTTCATAGAGATCCCGAAGTTCCAACCACCTCAATTGTATCCTCATTATTTGGTGGATCCCAAAATGTTACCTTGAAGCTGATCCCAAAAATCACCCTGTATAGGACGATAAAATTCACTTCTAGTTGTTTGGTCCTATCCAAGGATTCTACCTTCTTTGATCTAGGTGGATATTGGTGGCCACCCACCTATTCTAGCTGGATCCTCTTGACAGTTTTTAGTTCAACACGTTCTTCTGTAATTCTTTGTAATTGAGGGTTCTGCACTTCCGGGGCTGTCTGAAGCCCTACACAACTTACAGGTGGATATTGGTGGCCACCCACCTAATCCAACTGAAGTTTTCATGTCAATACATCTTTTTTTACTTCCAGGGCTGTTTTGGGGCCCTAAACAATGCTTTTTTTGCTTGCCACAATCAAATTGTAGACGAAGTCAGAGTTTGACAACATAATGTGTAGTTCTCGAAAAAACCTTTCCAACAGGCTATCACGCGCCTAAAATGGAGGTCATATGCAAAAGTTACGACCCCAAGAAGTTGAGGTACCAACTTACCCATCATGGCCCACATACCTTTTGACGTTTCATCTCCTAGGGTTAGGTTTTTGGATGTATAGGGTTTTGGCATTCATGAGTAATTTTAAAAAGGCCTCTGGAGCCTCATTGTAATCATTCTTCTCAGTCGGATGCGCGTAGCAACCACATTTCTTCTCAGAGATAGCTACCACCATTCGAGCAAGTTGTTTTTAGTTCTGCAGCTTTAYAGTTTCATCCTATTTTATTTATTCAATAAAAGTTATTGTTCAYTGGATATCTGTTGTTGTTCTTCCTATCTTTGTGTTGTTGTATTCATTCTAATATTCATTTCATTCCACTCATAAATCCAGATCAGTGGTATCAGAGCGGTCTGCTATTCATTTATTTTTCTTCATGCATGTCCCCAACAAGATCTGSGTACAAGAAGTTGGGACTCAAACCAGTCGAGCCTTTGCAAGATCATCCAAGCCGAACCCGACAACAACCCATGGGGGAGGAGAAGAAATATGATGGAGTAGGAGATCCTTTTAAAATGTTGCTTGAGGAAGCCCTTGTGCAAAAAATGAACGAAATGATGGACAAATTTGCACAGATCCTTTGGCGGCTGCCCACAAGAGACGCATCTTCATCAAGTGGCCATGCAACCCCCTTCAAGGTATAAGTAAATTTTGATATTCCATTATTTGAAGGACTGATAGATGTGAATGTTGTAGATAAATGGATGAATATGCTCGAAGGGTACTTTTCGGTCCACAATTTTTATGACAGGGAAAATATTACTTTTTCACTCCTCAAGGACGTCCCCCATGTTAAGGACTGGTGGGATACTTACTCTGAGAAAAGGGCCATAGAGGAATATGCAATATTTGCGTTCACTCCCACATGTGATTCCTTCAGGGATGCCATTAAAGAACGATACTACCCCGTTGGAAGATACAAGGACCAGTACACAAGATGGACCACGTTACATCGGGAAAGGAACCAGAAAGTACCAGATTTCACAAATATTTTCCATACCCTGTGCACCAAATTGGGTATCGAAGACTTTGAACGACATCCGATGTTCAAATACCGCAACTGTCTACATAGATACATTCAAACAAAAATGGAGTTTCTGGACATTGCATCATTAGGTGCGACTTATAGATATGTTGTCAAGATCGAGTAGAAATTTAAGAAGAAGAGGCGAGAGTTTGGATATGAAAAATCCTCGCAGCTGAAGTAGGGCAAAGGCGGCCCCAACCCACAAAACAAGGGACATAGCAAAGATGGACATTCTTAGGACAACCAGTCCAAGCTGCAACACAAGAAGGGTAATGAGAAGTCGAAGAAGGACATGAGAAAGTGGTGTGAATACCATAAAATCCCTTGGCACAACATCAAAGAATGTCACTCCAAGCAGTCACTAGTGGCCGAGCTAAAAGATTCCAAGTCAGAGGGAGATTATAGCTCTGAATCAAATCTAGAAGGAGGGAATCAGAGTATCAATTCTGAACCCAGCGCCACCATTGCTACCACCAAAGTCCAGCCAAGAGAACTAGAAGAACCAGAGGAAGGGGAATGCCTCTTTCACTCACATATGTGGGTAAATATGTGGGTAAAGAGGGCTCCGCTTCATTTCATTGTCGATAGCAACAGTCAGAAGAACTTGATATCAATAGAGGTCGTCAAGCGGATGGACTTGCCGATGACACTGCACCCGCAACCCTACACCATCGGTTTTCTTCGCCAAGGAAGAGATCTCCACGTCAGCCAACAATGTCGTCTGCCCTACGACATCAATCCCTTCAAAGACAAGGTATTGTGTGATATTGCTTCCCTTGAATTTTGTGATGTTATTTTAGGACAAAAATATTTGTGGAAGCGACACGTTGTGTATGAATCTAGACCCCGCAGTGTTATTATTACTTTGGGTAAAAAATTGTACAAGATACTAGAGGTAGCGCCGCCTACCGCTATTTCTTTAATATTTTCTAAGCAATGCAGTAAGGTCATTTCACAGACTGTGAAGTTCGTCTTCTTTGTGAACTATGCTCACAGTAAGAAGAAGGTTTCCGCCACATCCATGGCATCTACACAGAGCCTCTCTTTGCAGTAGAAACACGTGGATGGGATCGTGGAAGAGTGCAAAAACATCTTCTCCTCACCCACCAGGGTACCAAAGCACTGCCAAGTCAAGCACCTAATTGATCTAACCTCTGGTGCACCTATTCCTAATGGACCAATCTATCGTCCCTCGTTGATGGAAAATGAAGAAATCAAGCATTAGATCCAATAGATGCTTCAAAAGAGCACATCAGACCCAACTCCTCCCCTTGTGGAAGCTCGATTGCACTGGTGCAGAAGAAAAATGGGACCTAGCGACTCTGCATTGATTACAAAGCATTAAACAAAATCACAGTCAGGAACCGGTAGCCAATTCCATGAATTGATGACCTTCTTGACCAACTAAAGGGGGAAAATTTCTTCAACAATATTGACCTAAAGTATGGCTACCACCAAGTTCCCATTGAATCGACTGATGTATGGAAGACAACTTTCAAATCTAAAGAAGGTATCTTCGAATGGCTAGTCATGCCCTTTGGCTTAACAAATGCACCAACCACTTTCATGAGGTTGATGGATGATGTATTGAGACCCTTCACCAACTCTTTTGTGGTGGTATATCTAGATGACATCTTCATCTTCAATAGAAATTGGGAGGAGCACATGCAATATATTCAATAGGTTTTGCACACTCTGTGACAACACAAGTTATATGCCAACTTGGAAAAATGCTCCTTTGGCATGAACATGGTCCGATACTTGGGCTACATTGTTGATGAGCATGGGGTACATGTGGATCCAACTAAGATCCAAGTTATCCGTGATTGGTCAGCCTTGACCACACTAATCGAGCTTCATATTTTCTTGGGACTTTCCAACTTCTACCGACGGTTCGTGTTGGGATTCTCCCATATTGCATGGGCCCTCAGCCAAGTGACCAAGGGCTGTGGCAGGGAAAAAGTTCGCATGGGTGAAGGCACAACAACGAGCATTTAATGATATGAAGCATCACTTGTGCTCATCTCGAGTACTCCCCTTACCCGATCTACAACAACCGTTCAAGATTGAGATCGATGCATTTGACAATGTTGTAGGCACAATTCTCACTCAACACGGTCATCTAGTAGCATACCATATGTTAACRCTGTCATTTTWAAGTTAGAGTTAGTCTTAGTCGAGTCATGGTCCGTTTGTCAAAGCGTGTGAGGTTAGGTACTGAACAACGAATGGGTCGAAGTCAGCAAGTGGCCAGTTGGCCCTTGGAGTCGGGAAGGGAGGTCAGAATCAAACATGTGTAAGTGGTAAAGGTCTTTTCCCAAAAGGTCGGGTTCTGTTAGAAGAGAAGGTTTTATGTGCCAAAGGTCGAGGCAAGTTATTAAAATAAGAGTCACGTCGGCAGATGCAACGACCATCATCAACTCATTATGAAGTCAGAAAGGATGAGAAATCACGATGCTCATATCACGTATGCTCTGCAACTCTTATCAGTTGTACTTTACACACTTCGAAGTGTACCCATCGCGTGGATGTGCTGCACAAATCTTCGGCCTGCTTCGAAACCTTTAGTCACCATGGATTCAGTGTCCCCTATCATGAATCCATCTCTCACCCATCTAGTTATAAATTCCAGTTGCTCTGTATGTATTCTATTCACCAGCCAAGTTTATGCACTGTCTGTAATTTTTCCTATGAGCCCTAAGTTTCTCGCTGCGAGGAAGTCGATTTCCATAAACTATGTCACAAACTTGGGTCAATCAAGATTACTGCTTTGGGTCCTGCTAAATCCACTGCGCGCACAGAACAAACACATATTGCACCATCGAAACATCCTAGAACATAAGGAAAGGGACGCGAAGTGGCAGAAATGTGGGGCCCGAACCTCAAAGCTTGACATTGGTAAATGAATATCCGGATGTCAGAGCATCTTTTGAACATGTCAGATGCATGTTTTATTGTAATAAAATCCAAGGATTGAATGTGAAACTGGCGAAACAATTCGCGCTCAGTTTCGACGAGCTCCGCGCAGTAATTGCAAGAAACACATTCCAGGTGACGGAGGAAACTCTGTCAGCTGCAATGGAGATCCCTCCGCATGGTGAAAGGTGGTCTAAAGACATGCCTTTAGATGTGCTATGCTATGAGGAATTTATCAAACCAGACTGTTTAAACGGGAAAGTAGAAGTGAGCATTCCAAGTTGATATCTACATGATCCTTTTCAGAATCTCCTGAGGGCGATTAGGAAATATTTCACCTATGAAGGAAGGTCTGATAGAATACACCCACATCACATTAGATTGTTGATGCATTTCACAGGAAGGAGACCATTGAATCTGTCTTTCTTCTTGCACCAAAGCCTCCGAGAAATGGCAGACAACGTCCGGGCTGAAGAAAACCAGATGAAGAAGAAACTATCTCATGTCTCACTAATCAAATTGTTGATAGTTGAGGAGTTGAGATGATTGGGAAAAAACTGGGATTCATTTCTACTCACAGCCGACATCCCCAGGGACCCCAAGGAAGATTCCCCTCTACCCAAAGGAAAGGTAACATCTCACCATGCAAAGATGGAAGAAGGAAAGACATTGGAAGCCCTATCCCCCCAACAACCGATACCCCAAAAGAGGGGTAGGCCAAGGAAGAACAAAGAAACTGGGGAGGCCCAAGCCCTGAGCGATCCGTGCACAAAGTCAGCCGCCAAATATTTACTCATGTGCACCATTCGGCTGGAACCTGTCGAAGGTCCAAGTTGAGAAACCTGTGGCAGACGGAGAAGGCCAGACACTAAAGGCATGGATATTCGTGAATCCTCGCAGTAGCTAAAAAAATCACAACACGCCATTGCTAAGCTGTACTAGGAGAACAGAGAGCTGAGACATCAATTAGCAGAAAAGACCCTCGAGGCATCAACATCACAGGGCCGAGAGGGAAACACATCTTGGCTCAAGAGGCAACCCAGGGAAGTGCAAGACACAATCATCCAGCTGCGCGAAGTATAGAGGATGTCAGAAGTGAGAATTGCAAAACACTTCAAGGAATGTGGACCGACCATGGAAAACGTCCATGCAGCTCTAGCTAGTGCACAGAAGAGGCTGAAAGGGAATGCGGTTTTGCAAAGACAAGTGATGAATCTGAAAAGGCACAACTGGTCTCTCAGGAGAACGCTTCGGATATCAAAACTGTAGACGAGGCCATAAGCATAATTGATCGACTCCATTTTTGTCTTCTCAAACGTGGCGCAGATTTTTTTTCCCCGTGTCCTGTTTCCTGCCGGGAAGTAGGGACTCTGACAGGTACCCACACGATAAGTATACAACGCGCAATGCTGGAGAACCACCTATTACCAAGGAAACATGTATGTTGGACACACGACAGTTTGAAGAAAGGCGTTGTCCCCCGACTGGAGTTGTCATCTTGGAAACACCTGCAACAACCCAGGGTTACCCGCCACATGCATGCTCCAACAAATAATCGCTCGATAGAAATCAAGGTTGTTACAATGGGGGTAGGAGTCTGACAAAGCACTTGATCATCTAGATGGCCTGTCGAAGGAAAGCATCGACACATCACTCCTTAACGATGAAATCTTGTTGATGAACGAAATTTCATGGCAAAGACATCGGTTATTGTACGATTGAGTACAATCGGTTTCTATTTTTAGTAAAGTGCCATATGAAGGGTCATCTAGCAGAGAATAGTCGGAGCCTAATTTCTAGGGATAGTAGTTAGAGGGCAGGGTAGCCCGAGCGGCACACCCTTGTCTATATATTTCATCTTTTCAATGTAAGCTAGGTTGGTTGGCAAAGTAATGTAGAAAGTGACTGTTGAATGTAGCTTTTGATCTCGATTGAATTTTAATATAAAGGTCCTGAAACTTTGACGAAAAGATTCTAATGGTAGCGGTTTGATGTATTGTAACCTCTCTTTACGTACGTGCTTCCTGTGTTCTTTATATTCATATCTATATTTTGTCTAAATTAGAACGCTATTTAAATCTAGAATTCATTGTGTGGTGCTCTAGATTTTTCCATTTAGACGACTATGTTTTCTTCTAAGTGAACTCAAAATTCATCTCCAATGGTGCTCTGAGTTGCTTCATGTGTTCTTCTCTCTCCATACACAACGATTTTGAACTGAAAGACAATTTCCTACTTAGCCTTTATCCTCTCAATTTTAGTCACCAAGTCATTTGTTTCTCTCGTTTTCTGAAATTGACTCCATGACCTAAGGTCTCGCGTTCTCTTGCCAATAGAACCAAAAATATCGTACAAAGTGTTAAATCTCGCTGACAACTTCAAAGTCCTAACCCGTACAAAGATGAAGTCTCAGAGAGAGCCCTCTCTAGGTCGGATAGGCTAGTTTCCGGCCTTAAAGTTGGTTTGTAGGTTGCCTCTATCATTCGTTTCCTCAACTGAACGAGTTTACAGAGCACTAACACCATAGTGAGACACTCTCATATACCGTCCGAAAATACCCCACCTATGACAAGGAAATGTATTCCATTGTGCAATCCTGCCATCAATGGAAACATTACATTCTGGGAAAGGAGACAATCATCCACATTGATCACAAGCCTCTGCAGTTCATACAGACACAAGGGAAGTTGCAGAACGACCGCCATCAAAAGTGGTCCACATACCTGGAATTGTTCCATCTCAATATCAAGTATAAGACATGGAGCACAAATCATGTCACTGACTTCCTCATTCGACCTCCCGTGGCTGCATTCACCACTGTGCTCCATTCCTGTGGGAATGAGGCATCTAAGAGGCCCCAACTTTATCAGTGAGATCTTGACTTCGCCACCACCTATCAACTCTTGGGTACAAGCGCGAATGTCATCAATTTTCACATTCAGGATGGACTGTTATGCCATCTGGGCCATCTCTGTGTTCCTGCAAGTGAGTGTGCAAAGATGATTTGGGAGGCTCACTATAGTCGGATGGGAAGACATTTTGGCGTGGAGAAAGCTATGGCTGCTCTACATAAACATTTTTATTGGCCAAAACTTTGACAAGACGTCAACAAGTATAGCAGATCTTGCACTGCCTGTGCCATTGCCAAGCCAGCCATCAAGAAGCAAGGCTTATACATCCCTCTTCCTACTCCTGAGAGTCCTTGAGAATCCATCTCGATGGATTACATGTCTGGTCTTTCATCCACCAAGCAAGGCAATGATTTCATATTTGTGATGGTTGATCAGTTTTTGAAGAAGGACATTCTCATAGCCTGCAAGAAGAGAATCACAACGACATATACTTCTAAGCTCTTCTTCGAATGAGTGTGGGTCCATTTTGGGATACCACATACCATCATCTCGGATCAGGACAACAGGTTCCTCAACACATTTTGGTCGAGTCTCTGGTCAYTGTTGGACACCAAGCTCACTAAATCCATTGCCTTCCACCCTCAAACCGATGGCCAAATAGAGGTTTTAAATCGGATGATTGTGCACATCCTATGCATGTATAACTCTGAGCATYTGAGTACATGGGATGAGAGTCTTCCCTATGTTCAGTACAACCACAAAATGACTCTCCATAGCTCCACCAGCCATATCCCCTTTCAGCTGGGGTTGAGATTTCAACCCTTGGGTCCCATTGATGTTGCACTACCTCTTGCAACCACACATACATATTCTTCCCATGTTCAGTCTGAGGCCGACAAAGCCACCAGATTCATTGAGCGGATTCAGCTCATTCGTCAATAGGTCCATGAGATTTTGCAGAATGCCAATGCTAAGTACAAGCAACGCCATTATCAACACCGGGTACCGCACAAGTTTCAGGTGGGAGATAAGGTCTGGTTACATCTGCAGAAAGAACGCCTTATAGGGCCCATCAGAAGCTCCATCCACTTTGTTATGGGCCCTACACTATCACCAAGGATGTGGGTGACAATGCTTTTGAGCTCAACACTCCCGCATTCCTTGGATTGCATCCAGTTTTCAATGTGGACCTCCTCTGACCATATTTTCCACCATTAATAGACACCTCGGAGATCCCAAAATAGTTGACACCAACAGAGCTCAACCCTGACTACATGGAACATGCATCCACTAATCATATAGTGGACACATAGGTCAAGGGAACTCACTGGCAGAGGATCCATCTTTATCAGGTTGTCAAGGCAGGGCAGCTCCTGCACCAAGGAAAGTGGCTCACCCGGAGCCAAATTCAACAGAAATTTCCTCACCTGATGGGGGAACTCAACACAATGGAGACCATTTCTTCCTAAGGGGGGAGGATTGATCCAGGTGGATATTGGTGGCCACCCACCTATTTCAATTGGCTCTTCTTGACAATTTTTAATTCAACACGTTCTTTTGTAATACTTTGTAATTGTGGGTTCTACACTTCTAGGGTTGTTTGAATCCCTACACAACTTCCAGGTGGAGATTGGTGTCCTCCCACCTAATCCAACTGACTTATTTTGGAAGTTTTCATGTCAGTACACCTTTCTGTACTTCCAGGGCCATTTTGGGGTCCTAAACAATGTTTTTTTTGGCTTGCCATAGTCAAACTATAGACATAATCATATTTTGACGGAATAATGTGTAGTTCTCGAAAATACCTTTCCAACGGGCTATCACACGCCTAAAACGAAGGTCGTATGAAAAACTTACGACCCCGGGAAGTTGAGGTACCAACTTACCCATCGGGGCCCACATAACATTTGACGTTTCATCTCCTAGGGTTGGGTTTTTGGATGTCTATGGTTTTTTCATTCATGAGTAATGTTAAAAAAGCATCTGGAGCCTCATTGTAATCATTTTTCTCAGATGAATGCGTGTAGCAGCCACATCTCTTCTCAGAGATAGCTACCACCATTCGAACAAGTTGTTTTCAGTTATGCAATTTTACAGTTTCATCATATTTTATTTATTCAATAGAATTTATTGTTCACTAGATATCTGTTGTTCTCCGTATCTCTGTGTTATTGTATTCAGTCTGTTATTCATTTCGTTCCGCTCATAAATCCAGATCAATCTTGTCCTTATCCTCCATGGAAAGTGCAATGAGGGTTTTTACTAACCAATGGAATTCCATTGCTCATAATACTTTGGTGTCTCTAGATCTTGAGAATTTGGAGTTTGAGACCCACTCTTGGAATTCTTTCTTTATCTGGTGATTCGAAGTCCGCAACCATTTATGAAGCGCCCAATTCACAAGATCCTCCATCATTTTCTAAGTTTCTATGGATTTATCGCTATTAAACAACTTCTTGGCCTAGTTCACAACCCTCTCTACCTCTATCTATTAAGATCGAAGGTTGGTCCTCCTAGCCAAAGGGGGCTTAGTTGGGCCTCTCCTCCTATCCCCTAGTGCATTAGATTTTAAAATACATGTAGCCACTTTGTCTTGCATCATAATCTCATAGGAACGATGGTGAGAAGGTGAACCAGGAAGAAGACGTTGGAAATATTGTTGTTGTAATATACCTTATGTATATTACAATGTCATTAATTATTAATTAAATCTTTAATATAATAATTATTACTTTTAATGTAAAGTCACGTCTTTTTAGACAAAAAAACGTGAGTATACTCATATATGTGTATTTATACACGTTGTTGTACATTTGAATAAAACAATGAATAATAAATTTATAAAATATATATTTATATATAGAAAGAAAGAAAAAAAGTATTTTCAACATCCACCAATATTTTTAAAATATATATGGTTTACAACTTTCATTTGGTATCATAGAGTTCCTTTTCCTAGCATCCTCCAAACCTATGAACTCCATTAGCCCCTCTCCCACTCCCACTCCTCATGCACCCCCATGCACACCCATCCACCATCCTCCAAGCCACAACCTTCTCATCCAAACTCCCATGCAATTCTACATCCCAAAGACCTCCCTCCATTCGCCATCCATTCTGCCATCTGAAACCCTCTCGAATTCATCAAACCTCTTCACTGTTAGTGCGTCCATACCACCATTCGCCCTCCATTCTCCGTCATTCTCCCCTCTCCCACGCTCTCCCACTCCCACGCAGTCCCACTCCTTCCACTCTCGTCCGCAGTCCGCAACCAGCATCAGGACCTCCTTATTCACTTCCATTCGCCCCACTCCTCTTTGCTGCCATTCGCCCGACACAACCAACATCACGACCTCCCACTCTCGTCCTCTTCGCTTCCATTCGCTCCCCTCCTCTTCAATGCGATTCGATCTCCACCCTCTTTGTCCTCCACCATTCTCCCTTCGTCCTCTTTGCTGCCATTCACCCTCCAAACCGCGACCTCATCTTCGCTGCCATTTATCCTTTCTTTTAACGTTCCCTCCATTCCCGTAATTCGCTAATTCAATCCCCTTCGCGCCATCCACCATTCATTTTCCCTCGAATCTCTCTGTCCTCCTCCACGATTTTCGCTTCGTCCAAACCCTAAAACCCTAAATCTCTCTACAACCCTAATTCTCCTTCTCTCCTCCACAATTTTCTTTCCATTTGATACTATACCTTATATTTAATATTAAAATATTAAATATAATAAATATTTAATACATCAACCTCAACATGAGAAACACGAGGAGAAAGTCGGGAGAAGCACAGAAAAAGAGAGAGGAAAACACTCCCCCCACACTAGAGTTAAGCGAAGGTCTCAAATAGTTCTTCACAGGCCTTGTAAATCAAGTAAGTACTTTGTTTGATGCAAAAATTGACAAACTAAACGAAGAACTAGCGTAATGCAACAAAAACTACCATGACATGAGATTAGAGCTCGAATCAATCGCAAATGGGAGTAGAAGCCCAATGTCGACGATTAAAAATCACAACGAAGTTTTGCCGACAAAGTGTTGCTAAAGCCTATTATTATAAAAGTTAAATAATACTAGTAGGTGGGACCCCCTTGTAGATTGGAGATCAAGTCGGGTTCTTATTTGATGTTGTGATACTATTCAACACTGCTTACATGGTGATAAAATCTTGGTTTATTGGTGATGGATAATGCATGTTCTGTGTTTTTTTGCTGCTCTAAGCTCAAGTTTATTTCACGACGACCTATGTTATCCTTGCTATCACTGTTATCTGTTATTGGATCTATTACTAGGAGACCTGCATAATAAACATGTTAGCAATGACATATACAAGCAGTTGGAAAGAAATGAAAACAATGCAACAAATGCAAAGGGAAGGATTTAAACTATGCTATATGCTACTCTACATGCATTGAATTTTAAATGGTCATTATTTAACATAGCAATAAGCTAACGTTATGCGATTTGTTGAGTTATATGGAACATGGTTGATTTATGTTATGGCATAAGTTAGACATGTGATATGGTCGCGCTATTCGCATTTAGTGGGTGATGGTTTCAATACATGGTTTAAATGAATGGTTAATGGATTAATGGCTGGTATGTACTAATGAATTAATTGACTGACGGTGGAGACGACGTGCATTTATTGCACGTCACCCTTACTCCTTCCACTGGCCACCACCCTAGTTGGATTATTGTTCTACTTTGTTGCTGTGGTTATGCTCCGATTTTCAAGCAGAGAGGAACCGCTCAGCCAACTCGCATTTTAAGGCGTTTCGATTACAGGTTTGTCTTTTTTTTTTCCCATTCACGAGTCTGCTCTGGTTATGAGATAGATATTGGCTCGGATGTATGGGTTATGCTTTCCTTAAGTATTGCAACTGTGTAAAATTGTGATTTTGGAATGAAGCGTTGATGGTTTTCTCTGCAATAATGTTTGAAGTCACGGTGTTATTGGTCCTCCTGGGTGTTAGCAGCCATAAAGGCTCTCTGTCATCCTTGCTGGTTAGTTGGAGGGTTTTGTTTGGTCTTGGGTGGCTAGTTGTCTTCACGCATTCGTATCACCATACCCAATCTTTGGATTTTATGGGGTTTAATGGTTGGAAGCACCTTGTGCCACTGCTCTTTGTTCACTTGGGCATTGGTTTGTTTTCACCACTAATGGTCGCACAACGGGTTATATTGTTCCTTCTCGGTCCTGTCTTCACGTCAACGTTGTAGTTGTTTGACTGGAGAGCCATGAGGTTTATACCCTGCGTGTGTTAAGTATCATTACCAGGCTGAATTGGAGCCTCACTCCTCTATTATAGCTTCTCCTATCACGGGTTTTGTCACCCTGTCCACGAAGTAAATTGTGGTCTCTGTATGTACACCATTGATCTTAGAGGGTTTCACCTTTGAGAAGAGTCAATATTAGTCTCTCTGTGTTGGCCACAGAGCAAACTCTTAACTCCTCGAGTTTCAGGGTTGATAGAGAAGATCGTTGTGGCCTGTCGGGTTTACTATTGGTTGTTATAGATTGATATGTATTGTCGATAGAGTCGATTACCGAGTCGCTCAGTTGATTATATGACAATGGTGTTGGTTTTGGCATCTAGTCACTGCAATTGTTACTATTGGGTGGATAAGCTCAGCATGGTTAATTGGAATAAGTTGTTAAATCAAATACATAGCCGTTGTCCTTGTGTTGATTAAATTAATAACCCATCATTGTTTTAATTGATCAATGCACAATGATGCTTCACGCTTGATGCATTGGTATGAGTGTCATTCCTATAAGCACAAATCAATGATTACTGTAACTGTGTGTTTTTAATGGCCAAATGATTATTGAAATCGGGGTGCTTATGGCATTTCCATCCACTATGTATGTATGGTTATTTGATTGCGTCGTGAGGAATGAGCACAAGTTGTTTACACAATATGGTTTGGTTGCAATTTGATTAATTTGAGCAATATTGTTGCTGCCTCATTTTGTTGGATGGATAGCCCAACATTTAAAATGTTTAGAGTCAAAGAAAAATTGGACCTATATAGTCACATAAATGAAATTGCGTTTTGTCGAATGGTTGTATATTTTCCAACATAGTGTGAGTTGAAATGGTGATTGGTTGTCTGGGTGTTTAAATGACAATCCAAGATATTTGCAAGATGAATATGGATCATTGTGTTGACTGTCCATTATGTATGTTAAATGAATGTCATGCATTTTAAAACAATGACATGCACGAGTGATGTGACAATATGACCACATTGCAGTTTAATTATTAAACAAATGTAAAGACAGAATCAAGCATGATTTTTATGCTTGCATTTGATGAGCAAAGTGAAAATAATTGACTCTGTATTTATTTGGGAATTGTTTATGGATAAATGGGAGAAAACAGAGCTCCCCTACAGATTGTTGTGGAATGCATACTGTTTTGGTTGTTGACACTGTGTTAAATATTTGGTTATGAACAATGAACTAGTTAATACACAATAGTTGTTATTGGGTCACAATGGTCATTTGGTTGGTGTATTTCCTTTTTCAGAATGGTTATATGGATTACTTAATTAATTTTATGAACAATACCTGCTCTCATTCCCCACCATTATTTCTCTTTTCGCTAATTACAACCCCATCGCCTTCCCACATTCATTTTTCACTACCTGTTCTAAAATCGATTACAGTCAAGAAAAATTCTGTGTTGAAGCATTTGGAAGTAGCAATGTCTTGGTTGGATTACGATAATGTTTTCTTTGGTTTGCAGTTGATTGTTGTTGTCTTTGAGCAGTAGCCGTATTTTCCCCTCCTCATCATATCATGTTTCGCTCAATACAAACCCCTCACATATCCCAGGACCCTTTATTCACCCCCTGCTAATTGATAAACAATTAAACAATTTGTATGGATTGGATTGCATGAGTCTGATACGTTGCTAAGACAAATCTATTTCATATTTTTAAGAGTTCTCATGTATGGTTATCTAAAAGACTATTTGCTAATCAATCGTGCATAAAGGAATGAGTTTTTTCAGCTGAGGCTCACCATGCCCTTGACAAAGGAAAAGGCACCGTTGCCCCTTCCTCACCCTCCAATGGCTCTGACAAATACATGTCTTCCCGGATGCATTTGAGGGACGATTTTTCCCACGTGATCAACGAGATTAGGCCTAAAGGCTTAGTGCAACCAAAGACAAATTCAGAAAAATCAAAAGGTGACAACAACAATCAAGGAAAGATTGCATCCCAGAGTGGGAAATATGGCTTTTGAGTTTTTATTTTATTTATTGTTGATAACAGTTGACTTCAAAAGTTTTGGACATGTTTTATTTTTGGATATATGAGTAATATATTTTTTGAAAATAATTTCAAATATCATGAACTAAATTGTCAAATCTTGATATGATGATGGGAGTCACAAGGAGGTGTGTTTTTCTTAATTAACTAGTTATGTTATGATTGTTAAGAGCTAAAGGAAGCCACAAGGGGTCCCGCCTACTAGTTATTATTTATTATAACCCTTATTATAATTATTACTTTTCCCCCTAACTAAAAGTCGATTGAGTCTTTTAATTAACTTAACTAATGAGTTGGTTCAACTACTTCAACCAACTCTAATTTGTTTAAAGGCAAAAAGAAATGGAGGAACAAAAAGAGGATAGAAGGAGAAGCATACTAAGGTTTTCTCTTTGAGTTTATGCTGATGTAGTTCAGTTTTCATTCATTCCTTAATTTATCACAAGCCTAATTCTTTTTATGATAGCAGGGTCTTATTGTAGACACCAAGATTCGGGGCTGAATTACATCATTCATATACTTGTTTTTCAGAGGTGTTGATCTAGCTTTGATAGTCTGTGTAGACTTGTCTGTTTGTGAATTAGTTTTCATGACTGACAAAGGCTATTGTGCAGAGTCGAGTGGGCAACAATCTGTGGCAAGTTGATCCAAATTTTAGAGTTTAGTTTTTGATTTTCTGTAGGAGGTCCTTTTGTATGTTCCATCGTGGATATCTAAGTTTGACTTTGGTCCTAAATTTCTGCATGAAATTTTGTAAAAGAATGACTCTTTGGTGAATTGGAATGAAATAAATGATTGCTTTATGTCTCATCTGTCTTGATTATCAACTTGGTGTCTTTACTTCTATCTTTACATTTATTTCAACAACTGTTATATTTAGAAAATTACACAAAAAGTAAATTTTCAGCAAGCTTTTTTATTGATAAAAGACTAGCCTAAGCACTGGTAATTAATACTTGTGAGTTAGGATGTTATTTTTGTTGGCTATAAACATAGGGTGAGATTCCCATCTATTTTGCTTTAGCCAAGCAGAATCTGAAAATGATTGAGTAAGATCATTTCATATCTTTTCCTCAACATTTATTTGGCGACCATACTGGGGAGATCTTCGATATTTTTCTGGTTAAATTTTATACTCGATTTTCATCGATACATATATTTTTCTGATAATGATTCTTTGACTGTTTCATTTCTTAATGACTGTCCCTGTTGCAAGGCAGCCCAATCTTGAGCCCAATCTCTAAGACCAAACCAACATTTCTTTGAACTTGTTTCATACCATTTAAGACACTGCCAATACCCGTGCTGAGCTTAACCATTCTTGGGCAACAATTGAACGAGATATTAGTGCTCAAGAACGATTGGAAGCTAGACGTAGACAACCTAGAAATCAACAGTAACCCTTTTGTTCCTTCAAGTTTTGGTTTTTATTTCA
>JASDQU010240099.1:0-16830 GCA_032191745.1 Picea mariana
AATGGTGGCAGCTTATCTCTGAGAAGAGATGTGACGGCTACTCGGATTCATAAGAAGATGATTACAATGAGGCTCTGAAGGCCTTTTTAAAATAAACCAGAATGCCAAAAATCCTAGACATCCAAAAACCTAACCCTAGGAGATGAAGCGCCAAAATTCATGTGGGCCCCATTTGGGTAAGTGAGTACATCAACTTCCCGGGGTCGTAACTTTTGCATGTGATCTCTGTTTTAGGCTATCATTGAGAACCTCAATCACGAAAAATCTTCATTTAGGCCCTCAAAATGGCCCCGGAAGTTAAAACCTGCTAAAAATAGTAAATTGCCAAAATTGCCAGAAAACTGTTTTGAGCCAGCCGAAAAAGGTGGGTGGCCACCGATATCCACCTGGATCACTCCAATCAAGACAAAAGAGAGTGACAAGCATCAAAAACCATCAAAAACCAATCCACACAATTTCACAAACCAACCACAGAGTCTAGGTAAAGATCTCTGCAAAACAGGCTGCAAAAGGCTGAGAAAAAGAAGGCAAAAAATGTCAAAAAAGAGACTAGCGCTCACCCAGAAGGGTGCATAGGGTGTTTCAATGCTCCCTAATACATTGTAGGAGAGATATGGTGCTCTGGTATGGCCTGCAGGGGGGCGTTGATCTTCCCATAAACTCAAAAAAAGAGCCAAAAACCATGCAAAAACTCACCCAGAATGCATGAAAATTGGTGAAAATTAAATTGAAGGTAGGAGAAGGATAATGGATGATGAACAACCAGGAATTTATTGGTAAAAATACCTCAAATATCAAATGGAATAGTGCATATATCTCTGATTTTCCTTACAACAACTTTCATACCATCAGATAAAGGAGAAAGTAGTAAATCAACTCTAAATCTCGAAAGAAGAAGAGTGACTCAAAGTAAAGAAGAAAGAGATGTCACAAACCCAAACAAAGCATCATGAATTCTTAGAAATTAAGGTGTTGGATACCCAAAAAAGGATACACTAAGGTTGTAAGAACTCTGAGCAAGTGCAAACAGCAAAAAAATGGACTCAGAGACCAATTCCCAACAAGATTTTCCTCAGAAAAAGGGCATCACTCTAGTGTCAAGGACACTAGAGTGTTGCAATGCTCTGTGGAAGATTTTCGGGGAGTGATAGCACTCTGGTAGCAGAGGTAGGGGAGCGCTAGCCTCTCAAACTTCAGAAAAATGCCTAGAAATGCAGAATTTCAAGCAAATTCAGAAATCCAAAGTGTATGGGATGAAGTAAAGAGCCAATAAATACACCTAAGAATCAAAGACACAATATGGATGAGATATAAAAGTGATCAAAGGCCAAAAAAATACCTAGGAAAGGAATCAAAAATCAAATTTCCTCCCCCAGTATGGTCGCCAATTTCTGTTACAGGAAAATCCCCCTGCAGACAAGTGGATTTACTCTTGGATACTAGACCCCTATAACCAAGACAGAAAGGTGCTAATGTGGACACTAGCATTCCTTTTAATGAAGCTAAACTATTCAAGGAAGAAGAATAAATAAAGGTAAATACCTTTATCGACGTTTGTCCTTGCTCGATCCAAGCTGATCTTGATCTCCAAGTTCTTCAGAAGGTCAACCATAGATGTAGGTGCAACAACTTCACCAAGCTCTCTTTGTTCAAACCCTTGCTCAAATAATCCACACAAAGAATGATGATGCTTCAATGATATCTCCCTTATGAGATCATAAGTTTGATGCCTTACAATGTCTCTCCGTTCACCATGAGGAGGCCTCCTTATATAGGCTTAGATAGGCCTAACCACTTAAGAGATTATTTGGATAGGTTTAGGATTCTTCTCCTTCAGTTGTGGATCTTCCCTAAGATCAAGCCTTGACCTCATATTCGAATCCAACCAAATTCATAGATTAAGGGATTTTTATCTGATTTCTCTCAACAATCCAAAATTTGCTCAAAAAAGGCCAACACTCCCTCAGAATGGGGTACAGAGCATTGCAACGCTCCCCCAAAAGAGGTCAAAGAGCATTGGCACTCCCTGACAGTGTATAGGGGAGCGTTTCCTTCCAAAAATGATTTTTGAGTGGGTTTTTCCATGGCAAAAGACTTGTACTCTTTTTCAAATGATTTCTCATCTTTAAACCTAGTCTTTTGAGGTGTCTTGTAAGTGTTCTTGATAATGTTGTCTGAGACACAACATAGGAAATATGATAGTATGATATTTGCGACACTTGTGGGCGAAATGCAACACTTGCAACATTTGGTAATGACAACACTAGGCCATCATCATAATGAGTAATTATGATGTGTAACAATCAGTGTCACCCTTATCCAACGAATCAATATTGTGTCACCGTATCCTACAATTTTATAAGTGTTATTAGGTCTTGATTCTTTTCCATTCACCATTAATCCGACCATGTAATCGTGGCCTTTGAATAAGGGTTTGTCCCATTTGTCCTTTTTGGATGGAGTGAGTCAAGGTAATTCAAAAATTTGTCCTTTTTTGGATGGAGTGAGTCAAGGTAATCATGTGTTAATCATGTACCCTTTGGCATTGAGGCTATTATATCCTTGAATGAAAAATTTAGTTTATGTTTCAAGATTGGGCATGGAAGAGGTATTGGAAATTGAGCAAAGCTTCATGCTCTTTTCAATGTTTGATGCAAACAAATTTATTCACAACATGTGGGTTCATAATTAAAAAAACCATTTGTGAATGAACGTGTTAAGATATTGGTCAACAAGGTGAAGCCCCCGTGATCCTTATGAGTATTTAAGATGTGTATGGTGGTCTCTATAATCATAAAAGTTTACTATGTTAGAAATGATGACATTGAGTCAATGTTGTATAGGTGTACTAAGTGAACTATGACATTTGCATGGTATTTTTAAAATTTGGGTCATTTTTCTTCCATTTATCTGGATAATTAGCTCATACTTTTTGTCATTAGCAGTGCACACATAGTAATCTATCAAGAAATTATTTCTTTGCTTAAAACCTCTTGCTCCTTCCCATAGCTAGTTTTCATCGAAGTTGAAATTCTTGCATTTCATTTTCCTCTTGCATGGTTTAAAGAGTCGAGTCAAAACACCATCATTTTCACGACCACTCCTTTGAGTAACAACAACCTAAAATCAAGTGCTAATTAAAATTTATCTAGCAAATTTTCTAGGGATATTCAAACCCATATTAGCATTGGTGTAGAGCTTTGTAATAGGATTGTGAGAATAACTTTCAAAAACTATTAAACAAACATAAAGATTTGATTCAGGGAGTGAAATCTAATTGCTATATCACTAACTTTGGGAATCCCTTCTAACACAAGGTTCAAGCACGAGATCGCATTGGGGCCAATAGAGTAATCAACCCTACTTTGTTGGTCTTGGTGTCGACTGTCGACTATCCCCCCTCTGCTTTGGTATAGTAGATGGTACCATAGAGGCCATAATATTTTAGACTTCTTACCCAAGGTGATAGCAGAGGGAAGGTGGTGTTGTACCTGGGATCGACGTTGGCTAGACTCACTCGAACTCCTTGAAGGGTTTCCCAATGCTCGGTGAGGTAACTTGCACCACGGATTTATTTTGTTAAGTAGGTTGTCAACGTAACTTTCCCACCCACTGAAACTCATCCCTTTCATGCATCGATCCTGCGATGTTGGATTCCATCACCAACTAGCTCTTCTTTGTGAGAAGGTTTGTTTGCATGCTTAACTCCTAGATTAATTAGTGTGTGTTTTTTTCTCTCCTTAGTTGGCCTTAGGATTGATTCTGTGTCTAATGGCATCAGTTCTGGGGTAATTCCTCATTTGATCAAAACAAAATATGGATACCATTAAAATAAAAGGGAATAAACTTTGTTGACTCCTCTTTCAAACACTGAAATTACATCAATTGGGCCATATTTAAAATCCTTTGAACATTGACTTTTGAAATTTTTATTACTTTGCCTATCCATTTCTCCTTTTCACTTTTCCACGGCTTGATTTTACCCCGGGTTTTATATCTCTTCCTTTATGCAACCCATCCTAGTTCATCTATCTATAAGTTTTTAATGACCTCCATTCTAGCTTTGGGCTCAATTTTCTTTGATAAACGGTGTTATTGTTTTGCCTCTTTCTCTCATCATTACAATTCCCATCTATTCATTATCACTACCACTTTTATTGTTTCTTACTATATTAATGGACTTGTCTCTATCTCGGTCATTTGGGGCTTCTTGGGGACATAATGTTTTTTTGGAAACTTTTGTGGATTTCTTCTTAACCACATGTGTTTTATTGATTTTTACCTCATTTATTGCTTGAATGAATACTTTATTTAATATTTATACCTCCTTTAATTCTTTATCCTTGCCACATATCTTCTTAGCTTTCATCGAATTACATCCCATTAATCTTCCACTGGTCAAACTAAATTTCATTGGTTTAGGTGACACTAACTCACTTTCCATTGCCCTTCCACTGGTCAAACAATTTTTGTCAACTCTTCTTATGTTGACATTTTTCTTGTTGATCCCACCTTTTTTGGTCCTACTTTCATTGATCTTAATTCCATTAATTTGGGTGCAAAAAGATTCAACAATTCTCGTAAGGTTGATCAGTTCTCCATTCAACCTCTTTTGGACTTTCCATCTCCCATTAACTCCCTTGCATCTTATTTAACCTCTTATCTCCTCATTAAATTATATGTGGTCAATTATTTGTCAATTGGTCATGTCAAC
Organism: Picea mariana; assembly: GCA_032191745.1. Taxonomy (NCBI): domain Eukaryota; kingdom Viridiplantae; phylum Streptophyta; class Pinopsida; order Pinales; family Pinaceae; genus Picea; species Picea mariana. Next base: position 4,715 of record JASDQU010240099.1, read on the forward strand.
TTTTGTTGGGTTGCCTCCTCTATCAAATTTCCATCTTCTCCTTCAATTTTTTCTCTATCAAGTTCTTAGTACTGACAAGAACTTGATAGCTTGTTGGGCCATGTTTAAAATCCTGCAAACATTGAATTTTGAAATGTTTATTAATTTGTATATCCATTTTTCCTTTTTACATTTCCACAGCTTGATTTTACCATAGGTTTTATATCTCTTCCTTTATGAAACCAATCCTAGTTCATCTATCTATAAGTTTTTAATGACCTCCATTCTAGTGTTGAGCTCAATTTTCTATGAAAAACAGTGTTATTGTTTTGCCTCTTTCTCTCATCATTACAATTCCCATCTCTTTTTTATCACTACCACTTTTATTGGTTCTTACTATATTAATGGACTTCTCTCTATCTCGGTCATTTGGGGCTTCTTGGCGACATAGTGATTTTTTGGAAACTTCTGTGGATTTCTTCTTAACTAGATGTGTTTTATTGATTTTTTCCTCATTTATTGCTTGAATGAATACTTTCTTTAATATTTATACTTCCTTTAATGCCTTATCCTTGCCGCATATCTTCTTAGTTTTCATCGACTTACATCCCATTAATCTTCCACTGGTCAAACTAACTTTCCTTGGTTTAGGTGACACTAACTCACTTTCTATTTCCCTTCCACTGGTCAAACCAATTTTTGTCAACTCTTCTTATGTTGACATTTTTCTCATTGATCCCACCTTTGTTGGTTCTACTTTCATTGATCTTAATTCCATTAATTTGGGTGCAAAAAACTTCAACAATTCTCTTAAGGTTGATCAATTCTCCATTCAACCTCTTTTGGACTTTCCATCTCCCATTAACTCTCTTGCATCTTATGTAACCTCTTATCTCCTCGTTAAATTATATGTGGTCAATTATTTTTCAATTGGTCATGTCAGCTTTTGTTGGGTTTCCTTCTCTATCAAATTTTCATATTCTCCTTCAATGTTTTCTCTATCAAGTTCCTAGTACTGACAAGAACTTGATAGCTTGTTGAGTCATGTTTAAAATCCTGTGAACGTTGACTTTTGAAATGTTTATTACTTTTCCTATCCATTTCTCCTTTTCACTTTTCCACAGCTTCATATTACCCCGGGTTTTATATCTCTTCCTTTATGAAACCCATCCTAGTTCATCTATCTATAAGTTTTTAATGACCTCCATTCTAGTTTTGGGCTTAATTTTCTATGACAAATAGTGCTATTGATTTTCCTCTTTCTCGCATCATTACAATTCCCATATCTTTGTTATCACTACCACTTTCATTGGTTCTTACTATATTAATGGAGTTCTCTCTATCTCGGTCATTTGGGGCTTCTTGGGGACATAGTGATTTTTTGGAAACTTTTGTGGATTTCTTCTTAACTGGATGTGTTTTATTGATTTTTGCCTCATTTATTGCTTGAATGACTACTTTATTTAATATTTATACTTCCTTTAATTCTTTATCCTTTCCGCATATCTTCTTATATTTCATCGACTTACATCCCATTAATCTTCCACTGGTCAAACTAACTTTCATTGGTTTAGGTGACACTAACTCACTTTCCATTGCCCTTCCACTGGTCAAGCTGATTTGTTTCAACTCTTCTTATGTTGACATTTTTCTCGTTGATCCCAGCTTTGTTGGTCCTACTTTCATTGATATTAATTCCATTAATTTGGGTGCAAAAAGTTACAACAATTCTCTTAAGGTTGATCGGTTCTCCATTCAACCTCTTTTGGACTTTCCATCTCCCATTAACTCTCTTGCATATTAATTAACCTCTTATCTCCTCGTTAAATTATATGTGGTCAATTGGTCATGTCAACTTTTGTTGGGTTGCCTCCTCTATCAAATTTCCATCTTCTTTTTCAATTTTTTCTCTCAATCAAGATTTTGTGCTCACTATATCGATCTTGGTTCATAAGTGTCTACAACATCCCATTGATTTCTCCATAGCCCAACTCTACTCCAAATCTCATTGGACTAATCTATGATTATTTCTTCCTCCTTAATGATTTCCCTCTAATCTCTTCCTACCTAAAATCTCAGTTGTATGATAGAAGGTTTTCTTTATTTGTGAAACTCCATTCTCTAAATTGTTTCTTTTTCTTTCTCTTCATCTAACTAGTCAATTGCCATTCTTCTTTCTCTAAGAGTTTTGATATTTGACCAACAACCTTTTCACTACAAAGTGGTAACCACCCTTATCCTAACTAACCTATATGTTTTTTCTTTCTCTCTTTAAAAGAAATATTGGGGTCTTCAAGCATTGTATCTATTTAATTTTTCCCCATTTAAAATTGTCTTCAATATAAATTCTTAAAATATCTTTAATTAGACCAAGCAATTAGCTATGATGTCTTTGACAATGAAAGTTCTAGGTCTAGCGATTTCCAATTTACTAGGTGCAATGATCTATGTCGATGAGTTTACTAAGGATTCCATCCACAGATGTGAGGAAGCATCCCTTAGGTTTCTCTACAAATTTTTCCTGCAAAAAAGAGTTCTATAGTCTTCATACAAATTAAGACACCATAGTATTATATAAATGATGTTCCTTACTATTGCATCAATTGTTAATTTCCATCTGACACCCGATCACGTGCTTCTTCAATAATGTCCCACCTTTCATGTTCAAGGATGCATCTCCTCGAGATATCATTTCATCACAATTTGTACAAGTGTTTGTCGGTCAAAGTGTAGTAAACAAATTTCATAATAACACATATTTCTTATGTTATTTCATGTCCATGGATACTTAGCTACCATGAAGAAGCTAGTCCACTAGATATTCTAGGAAATATTTGACTTTCAATAGATGTGAATCTGGAATGTCCTCATCTATACCATTGGTTCTTCTCTTGAGTCAACTCTCAACAAGCGGTCAAGCTTGATGTGAGACTTACATGTCTTTTCTACATTTTGAAATTTGAATTCTTGGAAGAGTAAGAGTCATATGTAAATGTGATCATGATGCACTAGCTTGTTCACAATATACATTAATGTAAATTGATCAGTATAGATAATAAAATAGTTTCATGACAATTTTAATGTTAGAACTGATATAGAGATAATTCCATTCCAAGGCATTGTCTCTCTATCATCAAATAGTTCATTTATACCTTATTCAACTTTTTATTTACATAATAATGTGGATGGTCAATATTTCCCTCCCCGAGTTGAGTTAAGATGGCATAAACAACAATATTTGTGGCATCAACTTGCACACTATACTACATGTTCCAATCGTGAATTCTTGGAGTAAGCGCTTTGACTAGTTTCTTCTTCAACAAATCAAAATATTCTTGGGGATCATTTGAAAATAAAAACACAACATCCTTTTAGTGAATTTCATCCATAAATGGAGTGATGTCATAATAACACCTTACGAACTTTCTGTGGTGTCTTTTGTTCTCTACAAGATCCGAACACGCTTTTGGTTTGTTGGTGTGATCTTGATCTTGGCCATGTCATATTTCAAACCATGTAGATAGATACTTCTTGGATTTCAATAATACACATAATCCCAATATCTAGGTTGTGCTTCCTTGAAGAAATACAGGCCATTCATTTAATTGTAGATGCAAACAAATTGCAACATCCATCATTTTTTTAAAATTGAATTTAAATGTCTTTAAAATTACTTTCGGTTATGTTTAATTGGTAAGTTGCTTCGTTGTAGTTAATTTATACTTGACTCTCATCGGAGAGGCCACGTTCAATTCCATGAACAGGAATTTGTTTTGAAAATTCTTTTACATTAATCGAAAAACATTTCTTTTTCAAAGCTTTTACACTAAGAAAAACACTTTTTGCAACACTTTTACAATAATCGACAACTTTTTGTTTTTTAAGCTTTTACAGCAAGGGGAACACTTTTTATTTGTCTTCTTGTAGTAAATAGTTGGATAATGACGACGTGTTTGCATTGTTAAGGGGATGTTTAGTGTTCATGTTCTCCAAAAGTCCTATTAGAGGAAAATGAATGATCATATTCATTGTTCACTTCATCGTTTTTTTCTTGTAAATATGTCGTATTCTTATAAATATGTTGCGTTTTCAAGGTTAATTTGATCTTTTCCATGTTAAGTGTGTGCTTACATTTCATATCCAAAAACATATTGTGGGAATCTTCATCTTGAGATTGAAAGTGGTTATTTGGGAATTCTATGTGATTGATGACTTTGAAGGGGTTTTATCTCTCATAGCCCGAGGGTTTCATCTTCCCCTTTGGCACTTTTTTCTCTTGGTTGTTCCAATTCATGGACCATGTATTCTTTTATAATGTTCAAGTCCTTTTTGCACTAAAAGTGGACAAGTAAACTATGCAAAATGACTATGAGTGATCAAGTTGTTGATTGCACGTTATAGGTGGTTGTGATTTATTTTAAGGCCAAACTCTGATTTTCCCTTTAGCTAGAACTTCTCCTTAATTTAACCACATATCTATAGGTTTCTCCCTTGCATGAGATCTCCAAAAACTTCATATTATTATGTATATACTTGTGTATACCATTGCAGTATTTTAGAACTCTATGTTGGTTAGTTTCCTAATTTTGTAGTAAAGGTATGGAAGGTGTTGGTATAGTCCTATAGTTTGATCTTGACCCTAGTGGAGCTGCAACCATTTGGTGTATTGGTACCCGTAGATCCCCACATGGTAATATTCCTCATTGAGGGCATCCACAAAATCCCCGCTATGTGTCTTGAAGCTCCAGGTGGAATTGTTTTCTTCCTCTCACCGTTCTCTAGGTGAAACCCACCTAGAGATTCATAACATTTACTAAGTTGGCAATCCACATGCATGAGTGTCCCTACTAATTTAGGTAATTTCACCCTCTAATTGTGCATCCAAAACTAAAGATATAAAAAATTTATTTAAAACTTTGAATATAGAAAAAAAAAAGTTCAAAAATTAGAACTAGGATGAGGATGGACTACTCACTAACAACATGTTCACATGCAACTGAAGGTACAACCAAACAAGTACTTGTTAGATATTTCTTCCTCGAGTGATAGAAGCTTAGGACAAATAAAGGGAAATGTGACTAAATCTAGTAGATATGATACACAAAGAAGGACCAGAGGTGAAAAATTCAGAAGAAAATTTCATAGACGCATGGAATTTTTTCTTGTTGAAGGAGGATCATGCTCTTACGATGGTGAGAGCATAGGAGACATAGAGGTGCCACTCAGGTATAATCATCTGGTGAAACAATGGGTACCTAAGGAATTTCCTTTGCTAGACACTGACTTCATTGTCAACAATAGGACATATCGCATTGCACCATCCTCCCTGCATGGCCTGGGGCTACTTTCGATGGATGTAATAACTGTAAAATACAATACAATAACTGAATTGATGGACTTTGTCAGATCGTGTTAGAATTATAACGATTGGATGCGGCTGGTCAGGTACATGTGAAGTATGCAGAGATATGCACTCGCCTCAAATTATATACAGCTAATAAACAAAGATAAAAATAAGGGAGTGACTATCTATATTGAAGGAAGACCTAAAGATTTTGGAAATATCGTAGGGTTTATAAACAGCACATGACCCGGGACAACAAACAAGCAACCAAATTGCATATATGAGGGACGAGAAGAGAATCAAGTAGTCATGTGTGCAATAAAAAATATATCTCCTGGGGAAGAGATATTAGTGGATTACCATTTGAATCGAATAGAAACATCGACTAATAGTGTGTGGGTACTTATGCAACACCTCTTTAAGCAACCTCTACTTATTGCATTATATTTATTTTTTATCTTTAACAATGTTTTAAATATTTCACGGTCCCAATTTTCTAATAATGTGGGAGGTTGATCGTTGAGGATGATTTTATTTGGGTGGCAATCATTTTTTTTGTTATCTTTAAAAAAAATTTAAATATTTGGGGGTTCTAATTATATTATAATGTGGCCGATGATCGTGGAAAAGGGCCAGCCGCAAAACATGTAAATGATTATCAAATTCAAATTTCATTTTACATGGATTTTAATATTTGTTTATATAATTTTATTTGCGTGGAGATCATATATTTCATTTGTTTATATAACTGAAATAGCATTGATTTTTTTGAAATTATATGTAGTTAAAAGGCCATGTTGATCATGATTCCTCCGATGAGGAGGGGTTGTATTCATACCCTGATCCGATGGTATTAATAAAAATAAAGATCATTAAAGAGAATAAGGAAATTGATAGCTTGTTAGACCGTCCAGATCAAACTCTTGACGTCCTAGAAAAGATCAATCTCCTTATGTCACAACGTAACACATATAAAGTAATGAGCATAATTTAAAGTGTTGTTTTTAATGTACTCATATGTTCAATTATGAAAGTCTGTTTTTTAACTTTTACATTATGTCACGAAAAAACATTTTAGTTTTTATAAAGATATTTGTGGAGCCTGTTCAGCCCGGTTTTGGTAGTAGTGGCGCTACAGAGATGCCACAGAGTCCTGACACAAGTTGTCATATAGTTACTAGAGTACTGTTTACTTCTCCATCTTCCACACCTAATTTATATAGGATCCATGAAATGCACCGCCAAAGCAGTCAGGCTCTAGAGGTGGTGATAGAGATTAGGCTGATGATGTGGTTGACATGGTTGCATTTCCTGAAGCTAGATGTGTGACCAACACATGGACCCTTTCGTGCACATTTTTGGTCGACAATAACGGACTTCCATTAAAACAAATAAGACTCCCAGGTAGTTTTTCATATTTTAAATGTTTCATGTTGTCCATCTCATACACAAATCATCTAGGTTATTATTTTTAAATTAATGATCATATCTTTTTGTGTGTAGGAAACGACCATTTTTATAGGCACCTGGAGAGAAAGGCCTTGTTGATTTTTGGGGAAACCTTATGCATGAGGTGGAATTTCCAGAATTCCAACCTCAAAAAAGAACTTATGGATTATCTTGAAATCGTCTTTGGAGTAGACACGTTCAATAAAAAAGTGGTCACCTCTGCAGCAAACGAATATTTAAAATATACGCGAGATGTTTATAGATGAATCTTGGCAAGAAACCCTATGTATGAGCATCCTCCCTCGATTCCAGAGAGGGAGTGGAAGGTGATCATTGATGATGCAAAAGAAAATATATTGAAAAAATCAGGAGAAAAAATAACTGGTACCCCAAGGCAAATTACAATATTTTGATTTCAATACCTTTAATTTTCTTTAGATCTAAATAAAAGTTTGGTATATAACATACTTAAAAATTTTGATGATAGGTTGCTTGACACTTTGAAGGAAACCAAATAAAGGATTTCCAAAAATGGCCAACACAAGCTAGGCCAAGGCGGCTACTTGAGGTTACAGTCACGAATCGTAAGTACCCAAACATCTTAAGAATATTACTTGTATATCCTTACAACTTTTAGTTTATTGCAACCAAAAACATTAAAAAAACATGCTCTTATGCAATGCAGGGTGACGACTTTGGAACTGAAACCATGAAGGAAGACCTCCAACTTTGTTACAAGTACTGCTATAAAGTCTTGGTTTATTGTAGGAAAAGCATGGGGTAGACCCTAAGTTCTAGTTTGTGGGATAAGGTAAATAAAAATCAGTCCACATTAACCTTTCATTACTTATAAAATATGTAAATGTTTGATATCATCCATAACTTTAATGTCTTAATTTGTTTTAATCAGGGGAGAAGCACTATCAATGAAACCATTAGTACTGGACAACAAAGTGTTGATAGTGAAGTGCGACCAAAAGATCACGGTGCTCCCCAACAGCCCCATCCCAGTGGGGTGCAGCCCGAAGATGTTCTTCTGACTGAGGCCCATGATGGTAAAATGGTTGTATATTAATCATATATTTAATAATTTCGTACTTATAAATTTGGTACTTCTAATTTTTATTACTTATACATTTACGGTTTTTTCCTTATAAATTGTGTTGTTTCAATGGAAGAGAATGTCATAGTTGAGCCTCCTTGACCTAAAGATGATCAGGAGAATAGGGAAGCCATTCCAATGGTACCAACTAGTGGACCAATAGGTAAATAATTGCATTGCGGAGGTTTTTTTTAATATTAATGAACTACTTCAATGATATTTAAAAATTGGCCATATAAATTTAATATTTTTTGTTTTTGTAGGTGATGACCCCTCACAGCAGCCTCCACGGTGTGGGTACGAGACCAGGCGTGAAAGGACTGAAGAAACATTAGTTGTTAAAGAGCACCCAGTAAACGAAGACATGGACATGGATGAATTACTTAAGAACTGGAAAACACAAAAGAAGACTAAAAGAAAGTGATGAGGTATAATAATTTTATACGATAGATAGATGTACATTATATAGCTAGTATATTTGTAACATATTTTGAATGATAAATATCATTTATGAAAATTCTTTTTTATGACATATGCCTTTGAATGATAAACCTCATTTCTATCTTTACAATCACTTTTTATCAATTTGAATATTTTTAATGCATATTTTTTAGTAGAATATAGATTGGGTATTGGGCAATTGAGAGTGATGTGATGGGGGGGGACATAGGATCTTCCACCTTCACGTGTTTGGCCTTGTTCAGTAGAGAAAATTTTATTGGAGTCGTTTATTCTTGGAGCAAACCTCTCTCGATCCAACGAAACAACAACATAGTCAATGTTGACTTTGTTGTTGCTCCTTCAGATTGAGGGAGGTTTGTTCCAAGATCAGATGGCTCTAATAAATTATTCTCAAAACCAAGAGGAGCTTATTCAGGTCATCGCATAGGAGATGTGTGTGCGTGCGTCACTATTTAATCTCCTCTCATATGACTTTTACAAAAAATAATATCAATGGTGTTTACTATTTGCAATCTTGTCGGCTTTAATTTCTATTAGGATTTATGGGCATGTCTTAAAAGTATTTTTTGATTTTTACTAAAAACTAAATATAATTTTGTTTTTACTAAAAACTAAATATATTTTTTTTTTATTTACTACAATATTCATCTCGTGCATTTGCATATGCTCTAGATGTTGTATCAATGCAATGCTACACATTAGAATATCAAAGATCAGGTATGTCTTGTCTTTTTTTTATTTTTTTTATCACTTCTTAAGGTTCCTTTTATTTATTTATTTTTACATTACCATAATTTGTGTGCCACTATGTGGCCAATCATTCTATCTAATGAACCACACCCAAGTATGTAGCATATATGATTCCCTTTAGTTCATCATATCATATGATTCACACAACTAATCTAATACTTCAACTTGGTTTTTTGTGCTTGTGTATAAGTAATCCCTTGGATATCATAGTATAAGCATAACCATAATTGTGCAATAGATTATTTTAATGAATGAGATATAGATACCACTTCTGAGTATAAATTACAAATCATAGGCACCAATGAATCTAAATACTCATCTCGATTTCCAAGAATATGAAAATCAAACATCCCACCAGCCTAAAAGTGGATAGGGTGTTGGGTGTGTTACACCAATGACCTCTATACACTCCTATGATATTTATTGTAATAATTATTATTTTTTTGTAGATTAATCCTTTAGCACCAAAGGAAATTGTTCCACACTTACCTCTAGAGAAAGAGAAACTTGAAAATGCTTTAGTTATAGACATTTCTACCAATCTATTAATTGGTGTCATTCCACCAACACTTGGAAGTTGCACTACACTCGAATCATTGAATCTATCTAACAATTCCTTAGAAGGTTCCACTCCATATTCACTTGGGTATCTACAAAATTTCATGGACATGGATCTCTCTTATAACTCCTTATCAAGGACAATACCAATTAATCTCAACAAGTTGAAAGAGATTCACTATTTGAATTTATATTTCAACAATCTCAACAAAGAAATATCAAAAGGAGAATTTTCTACAAATCAAAGCATTATCATATCCTTAAGTGGAAATTTAGGTCTCTATGGTCCACGAGTATTTTCCTTACCAGCATGTCCAGCACGAAGAAGTCATTTTGATGTTTTGAGAAAACTATTATTGCAATTTTTGGTGGTATTAGTTTTATATTATGTTGTCTACTTTTGCGATTCCTCTCAAGAGGGAATTTCCATCTACAAATCTTTGATTTCCCACGAGTTGTTTCCCATAAATTAGAGCATGAAAGTGTATCATATCAAGAGCTTTCTAGAGCAACTAATGGATTTATTGAGGCAAATTTTTGGGGGAAGGATAGATTTGGATTAGTGTACAAAGGATTTTTGAATGATGGCATGATTGTTGCTATGAAGGTTTTCCATTTGCAAAATGAACAGGTTGTGAGTTTTAAAGCATAGTGTAATTTCTTGCAAAAGGTTTGACATTGAAATCTTATGAGAATCATAACCTCATGTTACAACCTCCATTTCAGATCTTTAGTGTTCAATTTTATGTGTAATGGAATCTTAGAGAAGCATTTGTATCCTAATAAATATGACAACAATGATGTATGTGAGTTGGGAATGAAAACATGATTAAATATTTCCATTGATGTGTCCCATGTCATGTAATATCTTCATCATGATTCTTCAATGCAAGTAGTGTACTGTGATATAAAACCAATCAATTTGTTGTTGGATGAAAACATGTTTTTCCATGTAACAAATTTTGGGATTGCAAAATTAATTGGTGCAACCCCCAGTGACTCACTTACTTCAACAGTTTCTTTGAAAGGATGATGGTTTACATTGCACCAGGTATAGATTTATAGCTGGGACTATTTCTTTTTTTACTTTGATTTGGTGAAGCTCAAGGATAAGACTTAATTCCATGCTTATTAGGAAGTCAGGTTCCCACTATTGCTTGGGAGGCTTGCATGCATCAATTTTCGTATGGGTGTGAAAGTCACAAAGAACAATCCAAGGTTATGCAAACAACTAGAAACATTTTATCTTGGATATTATCAGTTGTAGTGCATGATATTCTTACTCATAAGAACTAATGTTTACCAACATAATTATGTTTTAGATTTTGATTAGGATGTTGTTTGTCTTAGATTTCATTTCTATATCATGTTACAAACATTATATTGTTTTGGATTCTGAGATTCTTTTATAGGAATATGTCCTAACCCACTGACCAGAAAGAAAAACAACTGCATCAGCATGATGTTTATTTAGATCTGTTTCTATCTAATGTTTGATTATGTGAACATAATTAGAGTACACACAATTGATAATCTAATGGAAAAGATAAATAGTATTAGAATTTTTACCATTTAGCCATCTTGACATTATGAACTAGGTGTTAAGAACCAAATATCAATATAGCATAGAAAAACCTCAGAAAAAGTACTCAACGCCTTGAAAAAAAGATAATTTCAGATAATAAGCCTCTTCGAGGGGGCAACCTCATTTTACCCCACTTAAATGTTCAAGTACAAGATGATTCAAAATGAAAATGTCTCCTTGGTATGTATAGGAGACTAGGAGGTATAATTACAAATAATGGCCTAAAGCCGACATAAATAAAATAACATTACTAATATAATATGCCCCAATTAAGGGGTAATGGGCCAATACTAGGGCTTAACATGCCCCTCCCCTTGAAACAAGTGTTGTCTGCAACACTTGAGTAACTCTAGATGCTTCTGTATAAAAGACTCATCTTCCCAAGTGGAATCTTCAGCCAGTAGTTTCCTCGATTTAATGACATACTCTGAAATGGATCTATTCCTCAGCTGGCGAATTCTTGTGTCAGTGATGGCTTTAGGCTCCAATATGATTTTTCCTTCCTCGTCAATTTCTAGAAATATAGTTTGAACTGGGATCTTGTCGCCTATAACCTTCTTTAAGCATGAAACATGGAAAACTGGGTGTACTCGTGAAGATGCAGGAAGCTCCAATTTGTATGCCATAATACCAATATTTTGCAACACCTTATAAGGGCCATAGTACTTTGGTGATAATTTATTATCCTTCTTGACTTGCTTGAGGGACATTTGTTTTTATGGTTGTAGTCTTAAAAATACCCAATCCCCTACTTCAAAACTTCTTTCACTTCGATGTTGATATGCTTGTTGTTTCATGTGATTATGTGCCATGTTCAGGTTGTCCTTTAAGATTTGGAGAACTTGTTATTAATTCTCGATGTGATCTTCCACTACTTGAACCTTAGA
>JASDQU010240100.1:0-14640 GCA_032191745.1 Picea mariana
ACCCACTTTTATATTTTCGGTTCACATGCATGGGATCAGATTCCCTCTGAAAAGAGGAAGGCACTTGATCCACATAGCACATAGTGTATCTTTGTTGGATACTTCGACGGTGTGAAGGGATATAGACTCATTGATCTTTCCCCTGACCGACTCATTATTGAGCGATGTGTCCAATTCAAGGAAAGTGTCTTGCATGTACCTCAAAAGTCGCATGCATACACCTTTGTTATTTCACCTGTCAGAGATGATGAGCATGCACATGTCAACTCTTCTTCAGATGAGAGTTCTGATTCAGATGATCTAGATACAAATTCAGTACATTCAGATGTAGAGTCAGTGCATGCAGATGCAGATGTAGAGCCAGAGCCGAGGCCCAAGTGGGCTCATACTACTCTTCAGGATGCAGGGGATCTTGTTGGGGATCCAACTGATACTAGGAGGACTCAATCTAATTTTGAGGAGCCTCATCTTGCACTCACTACCACTGAACTGTTTCCACCCAAGCATATTTTATTGGTTCAGTATTCAGATCCATAGTCTTATGGCGAGGCTGTTGGAAATCCATTTTGGGAATCTGCCATGCTGGAGGAGTATAACTCCCTCCTCAAGAACGAGACTTGGGATCTGGTTCCCCTTCCTTTAGGAATGAAACTTGTCATGTACAGTTGGGTCTATAGGACCAAGAGCACAATGGATGGACAGATTAATAGATACAAAATCATGCTAGTTTCCAAAGAATTTCAGTAGGTGCATGGCATTGACTATAATGAGACCTTCCCTCCAATGGAGAATATGGATTCCATACGTTCAACACATGCCATTGCGACAACCAAGGGATGAGAAGTCCATCAGATGGACGTGAAGAATGCATTTCTTCACGACGATCTCTTTGAGGAGATCTATATGGAGCAAACCCAAGGATTTATGTAGGGTTCATCTTTGGTCTTTCGATTGAAGAAATCTCTTTATGGCCTCAAGAAGGCTTCGAGGGCATGGCATGCCAAGATGGACTCCTACCTGCTGTCACAAAACTTTGTATGTTGTAAATCAGACCTGAATGTTTACATGCTTAGGACGAATGATTCACTTATACTCCTAGTTCTATATGTTTATGATTTGTTGATCAACGGTTGCTCGAATTCAATTATTGTTGCAGTCAAGAGGATTCTACATGACAAGTTCTTGATGACGGACATGGGTTCGCTACACTTCTTCCTTGGACTCGATATTAGTTAGAGATGCATCATGCATCAAACTATGTCTCAGGCCAAGTATGCACGAGATCTCCTTGAGAGATTTCACATGACAGACTGCAAGTATGCCCTGAATCCTTTCCTATCAGGAGTCAGACTCGAGGATGGCGAGGAAAATCCACTGGTTGACAACAAACTATACAAACAACTAGTGGGGTTATTGTTGTATCTCACACACTCTAGACAAAACCTCTCCTCTGTAGTGGGAGCAATCTCCAGGTTTATGCAGGAGCCACATGAGCTACATTGGAAGGCTGCAAAGCATATCCTTCGATACATACAGGGAACCATAACCTTTGGGATTAATTATGCAACATACTCTACATTGGACCTCATCGATTTCAATGATTTTGACTTGGATGGCGATAACATTGATCACAAGTCCACATATTGTTACTCACTAAGTCTTGGTTCTGGGCCTATCTATTGGTTGAGCAAGAAGCATCTCTATCTTTAGCCGAGGCAGAGTATAGAGGGGTATTTAACATAACCATTCAGGCTATGTGGCTACAACATTTTCTCATTGAGTTGGGCATTCTATTTCATATGCCAATCGTCATTTGGTGTGACTGTTACGAGGAAAATCTCTCTATGTCTAGGGGTAAACCACAACAGATGGAAATGAATGCATAAATCAACAATTCTAAAGTATGCTATATAAAAAAATATGCTAGCAAGACAAGGTAAAATGCCTACCTTGTCCAGACATTCGATGAAGTCCATCATTGAGCACTTGACCCAAAGCAATATACCTGCAACTAGTCCTCAACAACCAATCAACACAAGCATATGGTGATAATATATGATGTTAACACATTCAATAGCATAATCCATCAACATTCATAACAAGTATGCCCATGGAATAATAATTCAAATATTTGCAAGATATCAATTGGACGAGAATAGAGTATTTCTATTAAGATATAATCAACAGAAGTGAATAAGTTACAGACTTCCGTGTCGACACTGTTCGTAACCGAGAAACTAAGTTCCTTTCAGTTGGGCCTCCACCACTTCAATCCTCCACCAAAGGCAAGATCATGTAAGAGAGACAATGGAGTTCTCAATCATCAAAGGAAGAGCTTGGGGTCTGAACAATGTGTTTAGACTCAAAGGATAAAGGGATGAAGACTTAATATGAAGTGAATAATTCCTCCAGAGTAAATTTGCTCTCAAAGTTGAATTCTTGCTCCTCTTTTTCCATAGCTTGGATTTGGCCCATTTATAGCCTTCAAGTGGAACTGAAGGGTCGAGTCAGAACATTTCCAGTATATGGAAGGCCAAGGATCATTGATCTTGTGATGTGACATGGAAACCCGACACTATTTTTTATTTTTGGGCACATTTCCCGATGTACATGGGCTGTAGTGGTGCAACCTATGTATACACATGCTGTATAGTCAGAAAGGTGCATATATGTGGAAAAAATGTATTTTTAGCTCTGGGATTTGAAAAAGGGGACTTCAAGTCTGCATAGGAAAATGGAAAAAGGCCTTCTGTGCAAGATTGCATGGGGTGAGACAAATCTTGCTATAACAGATTCCCTTTAATGTGTGAGGTCAGAGGAGTATTTGCGATGGCCGAAATACATTATACAAAAACCTAGAAGTGGAGTAATTGGGACCCAGCTGGAAAAAGTAGTTTCTCATTACAATCTACATTGACTTTGCACACATGGCTGCCAATTTGAATTACACTGCAGATCCATGTGAAAATATACCAAACAACTATCTGTGGCTATGAATAGGCAAATACAAATGCGGTTACATGCCAAAGGCTATCATAGTCACGAACAAGGCCTAGTAGAACCAGTCTCAAAATAAATCTGAAGATGTCTATATACAATGGAGTACAATTTGATCTCCCATGATCACTGAAGTCACACAGGTACTGGTCCAATGAAAAGGTGGCAACATCTCAGGAAAGCTGTGGCTAGATACTGAAGTCTTCAAGTCTTCTACACAATCTGCCAAAGGTGCAAGTTTACATCATGTGAATAAAGGAGTTGAGGTCAAACACAATGAGACTTCATTTGATTATCGGTCATTGAGGTATACCGTTAACAAACGTGAGACAACCTACTGATGATGAGAGTAGGTATCAAGGCACCAAGTACATTCTTACAAACATGAATCAAGGAATCAGGGTCGAACACTTGAAGAATCCATCGATCAGGAAACATTGATGTATTCCCAACTGTCAATGGCGAGAGAACCTGCCACTAATAAATGCACGCCTCTAGGTACTCATAGGAATCTAGGTCTCCTTTCCATAATAGATGAGCTGAATTCAATGGAAGGAGACCCGCTGAAAGGAGAGCATTAAGGCATATCTCATCATTCAACATGAGTTACAAAGCAGGAGCTTGATGTTTTGGAGGAAATTAGATGAAGAACATGTTCACGAACCAACGACCCTGTGCGTCTTTCACGTGTGCCAAGTGCAAGCGGTACACGAAAAAGACCCTTTGAATAGAAACCAATGAGGAAAACTGCTAACAAAGGCGAAGAAACCACCAATAAGGCTAATGGAATCCAATACACTGCACGAATCCCAATGAGTGAATATGTGTATTGCCGTCGAACACAAGAGAAACCACCCAGTCAATGACCAATTATAAAATGTCGACTGTTGGGTTCAATGTTACCTACCAATGAGGAAAGTAGGACCACTGTGCGTAATAGGACTACAACTTCATGTGATTACGAGACGAACTGAGGGTATGGCCAACATGCAAAGTGAAGATTTCTAAGGAATGGAAGACGCAGGTTGATAGACATACTTTGAACAAGAGCATGAGACATATGGAAGACTTTTGCATCATAGAATTGATGATGAAACCATGAGATGCAGGAGGCATCAATCAAACTCTCCATAGGGATTGGAAGAGTAACCAGTCGGGGGAGTAAACTCTCTGTAACGATCTCAACTTCCTAAGGCCATGCTAAACCCAAAATTATGATGATAAGTGGAATCAACAACTTTGTTCTCTATTCAAAGGCGACACAAATGTTGCCAATATAAGATAATACTCCCCTCCCGCTCGTCTTTTTTTGTTTTTTTATAGTCAAATGAATGCTATGATACAGAGGAGGAAACATGTGTCACAAGTAAGCAAAACTAGTTCCAGCAATGAAACATACCTATGCTCAATGCAAGGAGGTGCATGCGGGAGATGGACACTCGGGGGAATGTTCCCTCTTGGGTATAGGGTGTCAAGTTGCAAATGATATAAACGAGGCTTTGCTTGATTGAGGATGAAAAACTGTTGAGGCAAATGGTTTATAATGCAAAGCGATAACTGGCTATAGGCTCAATACTGCAAAAAAGGGCATGAGATGCAATCACAACTTAATGCCAACAAATGTACTTTTTCATAATCTTAGTCTACTCAGTGTGAAAAAGGGATAAACTTGTACCAAATAGATTTCCTTTCAAATCCAATTTACGAGTGTGAAAGAGAAAAGTTCACTTGGCAATCTATTCACTTTTTGAAAACGAGTCGTAAAAGAGCTTAAATCAAACTCAGTTGGGAGTCCTCTAGGTATAGGTCAGCATGTTTATGAGTGAGAAATGAGGCTTAGTATAAAGTCATGTATTATCTATAAGGGACTCCCGGTCCTACAAAAAAAATCTTGGCGTGGGCACCAAATGGAGCAGAGGATCTAACTAGGGTACCCATGTTCGGTAAGTCTCTACCATTTGATAACGACACGTCTTGTAGCAGATAGAGGGTTCTATGTCGCTAACAATTGGGTTTGTACCTAAGGAATATGAGTGACAGTTATAGGACAATGCAAGTGTGCATGATGGAATGGATACCTATCCTATATGCTGGGTAGTGAAAATACCTGTCCGTAATTACAAACGATCAACATAATGCTTAAAACTGCAAGAATCCCTAGCGAAAACTACAAAAACCAACTCAATCCATTACTGTATTAGTCCATTAGGTGAAAATACGATACGAAACTATGTAAAGTGGGCCAAAATTTCTATAAATAGTAACAAAAACCAAATTTTACTATGTCATTTGACTTTTTTACCCAAATAGTGAATTTTGGACCAAATTACCTCCGATCTTCAACTGGTGATTGTAGGAGCGTTGAGTGACAGAATCAAAGACCGTCTGGACCAGGTAATTCCTCTTCCCCTCCTCTTCCTTTCTAGTGGATTACATTTTGTATTTAGTTTTTAAATTTTAAGTTATTCAAGGCACAAATTAGGTATTTTGGTGTACGCGGGCTACCATTCATCGGGTTGCGTATACGTGAGGTTATACGCGACTGTGTAAAATACAAACTGCGTATACTCAACCCTATACATGACTGGGAATGCTGCAACCCATGTATATGTCCATTAACAACGTTTTTGATGGTTTCTAACTCAAAAAGTGATGTTTCTCTAGCAGGATGGTGCTAGAATGGAGGGAAAGGAAACAAGAGGAGGTAGATGTTGTTGTGGAAAGAGATCCGGGGGTCGAAATGGCCTTGAAATGATGTGGATTGTACATGTTTTGGGCACTTAAAGGGATGAGGGCCCAAGTGAGGTTGCTACAGTTTCTCATCGATTACTAGGATCTAGACAGTGAGAGCTTCAACCTTGATGGGCAACCATTTAGGATTGAAGTCGAGGATATATATTTCTTGACGGGGTTGTTGCGTTGGGGTGAGGTGGTGAACCTCAAATCCCGGGGAGCTGGGAGCGGTATGAAGATAGAAAAGTACATATACACTCACTGTATAGCAGGGACCGAGAAGGTTGGGAGTCAACTCCCCATCCGAGCGATAAACAATCTAAGCCTCAAGATTGTTTTCCTTGTTTTGACCCAGATCACAGGATCAACTTCGTTGCACCAGGAATCGAGGCCGCTTAGTGTTTGAGACCCATGGTGTATGATTGGTACACCTCTCTAATGGCTAATATGAAGAGCCAGTTGACAAAATTCAAACAAGGTGACAATAACAACTTCGACTTTGCATCTATCTTGTGTATCTTTTTCTTCGAGCGGGTTCCAGGTTTTGGACCTAGAGTTGAGATCATTCCTCGAGGACCTCGCGATTCATCCATGGCATGGTGGATCGAGATGATGAGACGACAGGGGGGAGGTAGGGTGCCCACACCCTACAACAATGATTTCTTTTACTGGTGGAGACGAAAAGTCATTGCTCTGGATGACTACCCCTATGTAGGGATCGACTTTAGAGAGGACACTGACATTCCATTGCCACCAAGGACTGCCTACGGGGACATAGGTATGTCAATTTTTTTTAAATATTTCATTTTTTTGTATTTTTGTATAAGAAAACAAAAATATTTTTGGATGAGGTTTAAGTACTAACTAGACACTTGTGTGACGCAGACGTAGGTCCATAATGGCCGGAAGGGCTTCCACGACATTGTTGGAGGCACTGGGGAGATGAACCAGCGAGAGGAGAAGCGTAAAGAGTCCTTCAAAATGTGCTGGGAAACTTATCTCGTTTGACACATAGGATTCTGATGGTTCAGGTAGAGGATCTACCGGAGGCCATGCATCGACAAGTGGTTGGTGTGACCAGAGCTTGGGTGTGACTCTTTCGACGTCTCGCAAACTTCGTAGTTTGTTATCATGACACACATCCGACGCCACATGCGTAGATGTCATGGATTTTGTATTATCGGCTGTATATGTGTATTGAGGGTGTTGGCCCCAATTTTGTACTATAAACATCATATTTTTTGAAATATATGTAAAACAAGGTTCTTCAACTTTACTTATATTACAATGTGTACATTGATGAGAATGTTTTCTTTGCTTTAGTTATGTGACAAATGCCAATATCAAACGAAATTAGCATAATCATCGGATACATAATTAGAACTCCTAGGTATGTGATGATAAGTAATAAAATCAAACTATCGCTCTAAAAGGCGTACCCGTAGGAATCGTCAGAGTAATGTAGAATCGTGTACACGGTAACTGCCATTCAACTGACATACTACTAACTGGGAATCTAGGTGAACCTCCAAAGAGCGAATGCCATGTGAAATAACATTGCACAATAGTTCTATTACGACGCTATATTCAACCACATTATTCAGGGATGGCCCTAGGCATACACCACCTGAAGACACCAGTAGACCCTCGGGTGAGTAAACCACCCAAGCGGCTTAAGCCAAGTTCTATGTATGACGACTGAATCCATCTTTGAATCCTAAGTAGATCGAGGACTCCGTTGACATCTGCCAATCAAGGGAAAACTCGATAAGCAAGATGAAGAAAAAAATAAAGGGAAAAAATATATACACTAAATTACATTAGTATACAAAGGGTTACGCCTAAGATTGGGGCTCAAGCGTAATATCTTTTCAGGTAGAGCCCATTCTTTGGCTCGACCAACATGTTCCCTTCATAATATTCTAACTCATAGGCTCCTTTTTCTAAGACACGTCGCACGATATGGGGATCGTGCCACATGGGTTTGAACTTGCCTGCCTCGAACGGTTTTTTGGATTGATCATATAAGAGGACCAAGTCACCCTCAGCGTAAAAATGAGGACATACAGACTTATCACATTGGACCTTGACACATATCTTATTCACCTCGATAGCTGTAGAAGCATCTTGACGCTGTTTGTCGAGGCTCTCTAGGTGTATGAGGCGTCGCTTGAGATCAGAAGTGTCAGGGAGGAGCGCGACGACCAATATAAGAGAAGGGATTTCACATTCAATAGGTAAGATAGAATCCACACTGTTTACTAACTGGAAAGGAGAAAATATGGTGGCAGTCTTGACCGAGGTTTGGTATGCCCAGAGTGCGAGATATAACATAATGTGCCAGTCAAATTTGTTCTGGCTGATAGTTTTCTACAAAATGGTCTTCAGAGACTTGTTGACAGCCTCTACTTGTCCATTTTATTGGGGTAGTAAGGGGAAGAATGAACATGCTTAAACCCTAGCTTGGATGCTATCTCTTCCATAATTTTGTTCTGAAAGTGACTTCCATGATCAATGACAATATCACTCGGGATTCTGAACCTGACGATAATTTGATTGAATACGAAGAAGGCGACAATATTCCCATTGGATTTAACTGTATACATGGCCTTGACCCACTTAGTAAAGTAGTCTATGGCCACTATAATGTGCTGATGCCCCCCAACCAAAGTTGGGTTGCAATCCACAAAGTCCACCCCCCACTTGGTGAAGGGACTGGGGTAATGATTGGATGGAGAGGGGTTGGATGTGAGTGCATTTTCTGAGCGAACACATGGTATGGGTGACACTTCTTAACCACTTTAATGAAATATTTAAAGATAGACGACTAGAAATAACCGGCTCACAAAATTTTTTGGGTTGTCGCAAGCCCGGATAGATGACCACCACAAGCCCCACTTTGGAAATCGTTTAGGACTAACTTGGCTTCCTCTTGAGTTAAACAACGACGTATGATATTTTCTATTCCTCGATGATACATAGTGTCACCGATGATAAGGTAATTCTTGGCTTGGTATCGTATACATCGTCAGTCATCTCATGAGATATGCTGAGGGAAATTCAAATTTTGAAGATAGAGAACAATGTCTCGATACTAGGGGTCAGACGATGAGATAAGGAAAATGGGTTCATCTGAAAATGAATCAACATGAATGACATCCTCGTCTAATCGTGGGAAGTCGAATATTAACTCTGCAAACACTAGTGATTTCTTGGATTTCGCAGAAGCAAAATTGAGATTGAATTCTTGTGAAATGATAATCCATTTATTATATTTCCCCCCTATGATATGCACAGTGAGGATGTATTGAAATGGATTGAGATCGTCAATCACAGTAGTCTTGAAAATTAATATATAATGGCGTAATCATTGGACTACATGGATGACAACCAAAGATAGATTTTCAACATGAGAATATTTGAGCTTATGACCGACTAAGTTTCAACTAAGATAGTAGATGACGTGATCACAAATCTCATCATCCTCCTGAACCAAAACCATACCAATCGTCTCTTCGGACGTGGCAATATAAAAAAAGTAATCCCTAAGGTAGTCAGGAGACTTCAACAAAGGCGTCGATACGAAGGCTTTCTTCAAAGCATCGAAGGATTTCCATGCTCACTCATCCTAGATAAAAGGGGTGTCCTTATTCAAAAGATGCATGAAACCCTTAGTAATATTGGCATAGTTTACTATAAACCGACGTAAAAAATTAGCCTTCCCTCGTAAACCTTGAATTTGTCGAATAATGCACGAGGGAGGCAATTAAATTATTGCCTCAACCTTTAACGGATCTACTATGATCCCAGTCTTAGAGACTAAAAATCCTAGAACACATCCTGACCTAAAACAAAAGATGCATTTATGAGGGTTGAACCTTCTATAATGACGACATCTCTCAAAAACTAGCCGAAGGTTCTTAGGGTGATCCACTCTCTTATGAGAGTGAGTAACAATATTTTCAAGATAAGCTTCGATTATATGCTTAAGATAGTGGAATGCAAAGGTCATAGCACATTGAAGTTTGCTTCGATGTTTTTGAGGCCGAAAGGAATCTTCCGGTATGCGAAAGTACCCCAAGGACAAATAAATTCCATCGTATGTTGATCCTCGGGTTTAATTTGAATTTGGTTATAACCTGAAAATCCATCCATGAAAGAGAAAACTTCGCTTCCCGCACACTCGTCGAGAGTCTGATCGATGAAAGGTGTCGGGAAGTTGTATTTAGGACAAGCTTTGTTTAGGTCATGAAAATCCATGCGTACACAGATGGTTCTTTTCTTCTTATTCAAAGGAATGGGATTGGATACCCATTTAGTCAAGGGAATCGGGTAGATAAAGCCAACATTAAGCAATTTCTCTACCTTTGCTTTGATAGCAGGGGCCTTCCAGGGATTGACAACTCTAAGATGTTGTTGAAAATGCTTAGCATCCGAGTAAGTTTTAATCTCATGCTCGACAATTCGAGGGTCGATTCTTGGCATCTCTTCATATGACCAAACAAATACATCTCGAAATTCCTTGAAGATTTTGGTGTAGATCAGGATTTATTCTGGTGAACAATCCACACCGATGTGTACATTTTGAATTTTTCTAGGGGTACGAGAGATGTCGATCGTGACGGTAGGGGAGATACTCGCCATATTTCCTTCGACATAGATGCCTTGCATATTCAGTGGAACTACAGTGTGACTGACTATCTCGCTCAGATTAGATCAAAATTCATCTTGTTCGATTCTAGCAGGCTCTGGGAGAAAATAAGAGCAATGATGCATATCATCCCAAGGTTTTTTAGAACCATTCATGGCTTCGATGATAGCTTCATCTGAGGGAAAAGTATCATCGAGGCAGTCATGTGAACAAGACTAAGAAGTGGCCCACATAGGCTTAAGAACAGGATCCTCCTCGTCCGTCGATGAGGTAGTAGGATCAGGATCGACAAAAGAGTCAAGAAAAACTTGATATTCTATCTTTGTTGCCGATAGTGGCATGGCCATTTTAGCATGTGACTGACCTTCACAAGATGAAATTGAGGAAGGTAGGGTCCAAGGATCATTAAAATAGGAAGTGTGGAAAGGAACATACCTCTATGACAAAATGAGCCTATTGGACATATCGTAAACATGGTGAATCGGTGCCATGAATTCGAAGGTACCCATATGGGATGAATACATTCTGACACTGATATTCCTAGTTGTCGGCTGAGAATTGTCGATCACGAGAATCGACGGTCCAACATATGCATTGGGGCTAGCATACGCAAATGAAAACTGGTCGATCATCATGATCTTCCCATCGTGAGGGAAACAAAGAGTGTGGAAGACAGGCGATATAATGACAATCATAGGATAAGTCCAATTTTGTCCTAGTAACAAGTTATAATAGAGGGGCACATCAACCACCTTGAAAATACACCTCTACCGTCTTCCCACCTAAATGGACCGAAAAGGCAGGAAGAATACTGTGAGGGCGGAAGGAACGACTGTCAAAAGCAGTCAACATGGTCGAAGACTGAGAAAGTGTTGGAGAGACGAGAGCTTTCCAATAGATCAGGGACATCACACATGTTGCAGCACCTTCATCAACAACCATATGCTTGATGGTATACTTTATGTAACCATGTGGATTTGGAATGCCACATGGTAAGGAAAGCGAGACTTCACATCCATGACATCAAACTTGATAACTTTCGAGCCACTGGGGTCTAGAGATCCTAATGCATATCGCAAGGCATTCCTTTGTGAGGAACACATCTGGAGTACCTCCAGGGCCGACATCGCACAAGGGGTTTGACCCAGGTCCTAAAAAATAGAGTAATTTTGGGTGGCTCTAGCATTCAGATTGTGGGTAGAGTGCTTGCGTAATCCTTTCATAATACGAGGTAGTGGCTCTAGTTTTTTGATCTATAATGGTGCCTCTGGAGGAGGAGGAGATTCTATACCAGGTATAGTTTGTGAAGAACTGTACTCACGAGACCAGGTGGATACATTAACCTGAGAATTGACCATATTTATGCACAAATGGTCACCATCTTGTGTCGGTGGGTTTTGACTCCCACTGGCCACATTTTCGGTATTTGAGGAGATCTGGGCCATGTGCTGGTTATGTGGAAAAGGATTCGTCAGCACGACGGGCGGTAGAGATAAGAGCCTCACAAATTTTGCAAGTTTGGGGCATAAACGAGTAAGATGATCGTATGTACAAAGGTTACAATGAAATTTCACCTTTCCCCTTTCTTTCTTACCCTCACGAACATTGTTATTTGTACTCTCATTATTACCATTGTCCTTGGGTTTATTATTATTTTTTCCACCCTTATGATTATTATTATGTCCTTTCTTCTTATTCCCGCTTCGTTGCTGGTTACCATTTGGGTCGGTCGATGATTGCATGGAATGTAAATCCACCGTCTAAGTGGGATTGGAAGACACAGACGAAGCTGACCCTCCTATAGTTTGGTTTAGAGACATCTCTTTCAAATGTCTTGTCATTGAGTCTGTAGATTTCACACTGGCGGAGCCTACAATGCCATCAACATGAGGTTCGAGATTTTGTCTAGGGTCATAATTTGACCTTGATACATCCGGAAGAATCTCGTATAACAATCTAGACTGAGCACATATAATATCTAACTGCTGGGCTTTGAAGATTTCTTCTTCCTCAGATGTAATCCCAGATGTAGCAACATCCTTCGAAATAGGAGACTATAAAGACTTAAGGAACCATTCTAACAGGAAATCTGGGGGTATGGAGGTCTTGATCAACCTCTTCCGTCTATGCCATTCCTAGATGTGATCTGAGATATGAGTGGCTTTGTCCTGGTGTAAGGTCGACAAAAGTTCTAGGCCATCCTCGTAACGAACCGCCAATTAGAAGTGGTTAAGGAAGACTAGCACCATCTGACTAAATGTCCCGTATGCCCCCGTAGGTAGCTCGATATGCCATTTCTCTAAAACCCCTATGAAGGTGTGTTGAAGTAATCTTAACTGAATGGAATCATCATTAAGGGAATTCAAAGAGCACCATAAGTGAAAGGTGGTAACATGATCACCATGGTCCTTGCCATTCTTACCTTCAAATTTTTGGATATCTGAAGGAAGCTTGGTGGGAACAAGGGGTCATGTGGGATCATGACACACATGGTCATTCATCAACTTAGACAAGTCTGGTAGGTTGAGCGTGGCCAGAAAAGGGAGACGGGGTTGCAACATCTGGCCCCAAGCTACTTGGAAAGATTGTGTTTGGGGAATCACAGTCCATTCAGGGTTTTGGTAAGCACCGTGGCTTTGTCTAGGATTTTAAGACCCTCCTCCAGGCCGATTCATAAAAGGTTGGTTGGGCACCATTCCAGTAGGAATGTTCTGATGAGGGTTATAAAAAATTCCCCTAGCCGGAGTGGCTCCGGGTTGGGGGTTGCCCAAGGTGTGAAAATGACCTCCTCCGAGTGTAAATCCAAAGGATAAGGGTGGATTCATCATGCCAAACATGTTGGTCAGAATCAACATAGAGGAGGTGGGTGTAAAGGATGGACCATAAGATAAATCTTTTCCACCAGGTTGGTTACTCCATCCAAAGGTAACAAGATTAGACCCGGGGTTAAAAGAAGGAATGCCTCCCACGGTAGGAGTCATTTGAGGGATTTGAGAGCCACCAAACGAGAATGGAGTATAAGGAGGAGATGTTCCACCAAGTCCAATGCTAGAATTATGGCCAACAACTAGGATGGAGTTTGAAAATTGCGAAGTAAAATTCGACATACCATAGGAAAAAGGACTAAAGGCCATTGGGATGGACTGAACATTATACTCCAGTGAGTGACCAAGAGACCCAAATGGGTTAGTGGAAATAGGTTGAGTATTCACTATAGGACGAGAAACAATGATGATAGGTTCCCTCGAGACTACAACCATCGTGGTTGAAGGAGTCAAAGGAGTACCATTGACTATAGTAGGTGTGGGAGTTGAAGCAATCCTAGTATCTTGATGACTCGGTTCAGTACTCATCCTTGTAGAATCACAAGTTTGATAAGTTGAGGTGTGTGTACCACATTTAATAACTCTACACCTTGTTAGCGATAATTCTTGTCATGGGCTCGAAAGCATTCGGGTCTGCAAGTTGCACAAAATGCTCAAGCGCAACGCGGGAGAATCCCTGTTTTTTCCAAATAGCAAGTCAAGCGAGCGGGCAAGATGTTTTTGGCGACGTCCAAGGTCTATTTTGCGAAGCAAATCAATGGTCGGCGGGTAATTGCAGTCACCCGAGTCACGCCAAGTGTAGCGCAAAAGTTTTAAAGAGGTGAACGGTCAGAAGTCTCCGTGGAGAACTCATGAAGTAACGAGGGCTGTTGATCGCGATCAGTTGATGCGTGAGTTCATTTCTTGAACTCGGGGTTCATGAGTTCGGAGGGCGGACCATATCCTTTGGTTGCGCGAGATCGCGATTTGCGAGAATTGTGGAAAGGAAAAGAGCCCACGGTATTTCCAAGATGATCGAGGCCGTCCATCCAGAGGGACACGTGGTGTGCGATTAGGCTCCTCTCCTTCTCGCCCCTCGCAACTTTGAAGATCGAAGACTAGCTCCTCCTAGCCGCGAGACGTGAGGCGTCGAAAGCATTCAGGACCCAGGGCCCACAACAATGTCGGGTGAGTTTAGGACTGTCAGATAAGAGGGACACATGGTGCGTGATTGAGATCCATCGTCTCCTCGCCCCTCGCAACTTTGAAGATTGAGGACCAGCCTCCTCCCAGCCGCGAGACACGAAGTGCCGAAGGCGTCCAGGACCCGGGCCCACAGTATTTTCGAGATGATCAAGGCCGTCCATCCAGAGGGATAGGTGGTGCGCGATTAGGCTCCTCGCCTTCTCACCCCTCGCAACTTTGAAGATCGAAGACTAGCTCCTCCCAGCTGCG
>JASDQU010240102.1:0-16735 GCA_032191745.1 Picea mariana
AATTAAGCATGGGTTCTCTTACTCCACAAAGCATCTTCCCATGAGGGCTTTCACCATAAGGGTACCACTTTGGAGTTCATCCATATTTAATTCTTATCAACCATGACAAAACAATAATGAGTCATATTTACATCAAACACTATTGGGTCCATTACCCAAACCTTTGTGCTACAGGTATTTCTTCAAGGGTTGACATCAATGACAACCAACCTTAATCAACAGATGTGACGTTCCACATACCACCAAAAATGGAATGACATGTACTATCCATATAGAATAGTATTATCTGAAAATATATCATAACTCATACCGTTATCCATCAAACAAACTTCAATCCATTACCCAAACCTGGGGTCTCCAACTTCTCATGGCCATAACTCTCTAACCATGATGAGTTATGTAATGTTCCACATACCACCGAAAATGGAATGACAATCAATATCCATCTAGGATATTTTACCTGACAAATTCATTGTCCTTCATATCATTATTCCACAAGTAAGCATGGGTTCTCTTACTCCGCAAAGCATCTTCCCGTGAGGGCTTTCACCATAAGGGGACCACTTTGGAGTTCATCCATATTTACTTCTTATCAACCATGACAAGACAATAATGAGTCATATTTACATCAAACAATATTGGGTCCATTACCCAAACCTTTGTGCTACGGGGATTTCTTCAAGGGTTGACATCAATGACAACCAACCTTAATCAACAATAACAAAGGTTTTTGTTTTGTTTATAAACTATTCTCATGAAATACTTCCCATATATCTAGGATGAATAACAATATAGGCCACAAATCGATAGCTAGAAATCCATGTGAGTCTAGATTGATGGTTCTTGTTCCATGTCACACAAGAAGGAATAATTTTCGATCTAGTTGTCCAAATCGAGCAAGTGACGACTCATTGGAAAGTTGGGGCCATGGAGAATTACTTGAACATGATTTCCATGGATGTCATGACAACATTAAATTGAAATTTATCCCCCCTGACATTGTCTTGTAGCAATTAGTTTATTTCATTCAAGAACTTTTGGGTAAAGTTTCATTCTGTAATATACCCAAGATCTACAAATCAAAATTTCCTTCATTTTGGAAACTCAGTCCCAATCCTTGGTTATTATGAAAATATAAATGATCTCCAAGAACAATAGATGTAGCATTCTCTCATAGTGCATTCTCAATTGGCCTTGTAAAATCTTTATATGTGAGAGATTTAACTTCATACAATAACCCAATAATTTGTCATCTAATCACCTGAAAATAAATTGGTGAGAGCCAAATCTCAAAGGCTAGTTGCTTAAAACTACTAAACTACTTACATAATAAAATTCAACATTTAATGGATTTATACACCTCTCATACTGAAGAACAAAAAGACAATTTTACTCCGGAACATTTTTCGTATAGAAAAATAATTTCACCCAAAAGACAAATCTGATCCAAACAACTTATGTTATAATGTAGTGGGCCCATGGAAGGCCAATGTTGTAGCCTACAACTCCGATACCACTTTTTAATGTTCCCAACACCCATGATGAGTCCCGTCACTACCAAAACAACTTTTTCTTCTAAAATCAAATTAAAACGCCCCATACATATAGCATAAAAACAAGGGGCAATAGGCCCATAAAATTCACATCAAGCAACGTGCTTATCTAACCATACATCTACAACATTTTAAAAGTCGTGAATGCATCTAGTAAACACCCAAGAATTACACATCATTCAAATAAAACATTTACATAATGGAATCATCATAATAAACACACCATAAAATTATATGTTTATAAATATAATCTAACTAAATGCACACAAAGGATGAACCTCCCAACCATAGGCATTGTTGCTCCAAATCTCAATAGCAGGCCATCCCCAAGATGAGGCTATGATTCCACAAGGAGATCTAGCCCTTTGGTTGTCCACTCTCCACACTTAGCAACCCAAAACCCATGCTCTACTCCTACAATAGTTCTAATCCACCAACTCTCTATTCCCCACAACCTGCACAACCCAAGGAATGTACCCCCTTCACTACTCCCAGTCCTTCAGGTTGTACCATTTGTTTATCAGGGCTTCAACTACACCTAGTTGGCTAGGAATATATGATCTGACTTCGAGAATTCTTAGTTGTTTTAGGACTGATCATAGAAGCCTTCACAAGGTTCTTGAGTCATTTCCTTAATAGGAAACGCACTATAGTGTTATGACCTATATTACAGGCACAAAGGCGTCATTTCTAACATAACACACAATAAAACAATGGCTTCCTTCAAGTACAACATGGCTGGTGTTCTTCCCAACAATCCCCCGTTTCTTTGTTTCCCAAAATATGCATGTAAAAAATGTCCCTATTCTACACATGAATTTCCTTCTTCTCCCTTGCTTGCTTGAATCTCACTCATCCCAAAGATGATTGTACTTCAGCCCCATGCTCCCAATAACTATGGGATTGGCTCCTCAAACCCACCCTCTTACATTAGTTTAATGGTTGGACTTGGGAACACTCAACAACAAAATAGAAGATTTAAGCAATGATAATAATTCAGGAATGTGTGTTAGATTGATATCCATGAATAAAATCCCCTTGTACCCTTCTCTCTTGTGGAGTCATAGCCCCCCATCGTTTTCATCCTTCTCGCATCACAACCAATGATTTTTACTTTTATTAATTAATTTCAATGTTCACAATAAAAAATTCAGTTGTCAACCATAGTAATCAATATGTGATCTTTTCCCCAATCATATCATTTCACCAATCTAATTCACATGTATACAATTACATTACAATTTATGGGGATTAAAACTAGGGATGTTACATCCCCTTCCCACCCCTCCTCTCCCACTCTTCGCCCACATCACCCAAGGACCACCCCAGTGAGTGGTGGATTTCAAACCCACCACTGGCTAGGGTGGTTTGTGAGCAGTGCAAGGAGGAAGGGGGCGAGGAGGGAGGGGAGGGGAGGGGAGGGGAGGGGAGGGGACGAAGGGAGGCATCACTCCCCCTAAAATCAGTAATTTATTTTCTTTTTTATCTCTAATTTAGTTTTGTTTTTTAATTTAAAATTTTGTATTTTAGTTTTTTTTAGGGTCTTTTAAAAAATTTTGTTCATTTTTTTTATTCTTTTTAGTGTTTTTTTTTTAAATGGGTTATGAATTTATTTTTTTTAATATGTTTTTTTCTTCATTTAAAAAAAATCTTCTTTGTAGAGATCTTTTTAAATTTATTTATTAAAAAAAAATAATATAAATTAAAAAAATTAATAAATCAATTTTCAAGTAATGATTTAGTGGCCTATTTTGAGATTTATTTATTTGTGATGGTACCCGTTCTCAATTCCGTGGTTTTAGTTGCCCATGGGGCATAGATTAGTCAGTGATGGAGTGCATTATTAAGGAACTCCAGTATGTGAGGTCACTGGATTGATACCCCATATTAACTTGTGTGCCATGTAATGGGTGGCATGGTCACACTTGGAGGTTATAGTGGTAGCCATGAAAACGAACCATGTGTCATGCGAGTACGAGCCTGACCTAGTTATCGATTCTACTAGCCCCAAAAATGATGTAGTTTCAATTAAGTAGTAGTTTTAACTCCAGAAAAACTTGGTGCTACTAATAACATCACTTTTTTATTTGAGGGCCAGTTTTAAGGTTTTTATCCACAATGATATTAGTTTTCAAGGCCATAATTTCAAACAAGTCAAAATTTTAACGAGCCCCCCAAAAAGAGTGTTACTAGTAGTACCACTTTTTGATTTGGGGGTTGATTTTGGTGATTTTGACCCAAAAATGTGGTATTTTTGGGCTAGAGTTCATGTTTTGAGGTCAAAGTTCTCATTAATATGGTAACTATGTTATAATGGTTTTATGATACCATATTCCATGAATAGTGTTGATTATTCCATCTTCTTCCTTGGCAGGGATGATTTTAAGAATGAAAATTTATTTTAAAATGTAGAGACCTGAGTGAATCTTACAAATCCTTCATATGCCAACTATAAATGTTTGGCGATATTTTTATAAAAATATTCAAATTTCTAATGATTTTATATAGTTTGTATAAAATTTTGGCGATTTTTAAGGTAAAATAATTTTATCCTATAGAATATGGGTGAATCATTTTTAGAATAACGAATCTTTTTTTGGGAAAAACCATGGGAAATTAGCCCATGAGCGAAATTTAGCCCCTAAAATCATCCCTATTCCTTGGTAATGTCAATGTCAATCTTCTTGCCTTGAAAAGTTTCTTGTTAATGAGGGTGTCAATATGCTTTCATATTTGATGGTTATCCTTCATTTTTCACATCCATGCCATCCATATTATTCTCAGAGATGATGGTATCCTCTATCCTTTGTGCTTGGTATTTAATACTACCTTATTTTTAGATAATTTCATTATATTTAACTTTAATATTTTCAAGTTGGAGCTCAACTTCTTCAATTATTTTCTTATGACCTTCTTGAACATTTTATTCCTTCTCTTTTTAAAGTTGCAATCTGATTCCATCTATCAAATTATTATGTCCTTCAATTCTAGATTACGTTTCTGATTTTACATAATTTGTATTTATGGCTTCTTCAATCTTCTTGCAAATTTCCTCTTCAAGTCTTTTGGTAGCCTCTTCATCCACAATCTTTGTATTTTATTGATTTTGATAGTGCTTATTTTCTTATTTCAATCTCGTGCCCTCATTTTTTTTTATCCTTCTTGCATTTTCTCATCTTTCTTTCCATCAAGGTCTTGACCTCCTTATTGAGTGCTTAATTAAGAGATTCCAACTTACATAATTGATTACCCTTATTCTTAATCTCTTGTTTTAATTCTTCATTATCTTTCTATAATTTGGAAATTTATTATATAACTTCATTGAATCCATGTTTCATTCGTATGCATCACTTATATTGTTGAGTCCCGGTCCATTTTTTTAGAACAATTTTTAAAATACTTTTCATGCGACATTTCGTCTAGTATATTTACCAATGCTCATCCACCACTCTCGAGCTTTACCATAAAACTGATTACCTTCCCCAAAAGGAGTCTTACAAGTTTTCCTTATCATCCTCAACCATGCCCTAGGATTTATTTCATTTTTGTTTGTGTCTCCACTAAAGTAAGTTATTTCCATTAGCTCTACTTGGGATTGAACCATAAAACTCAAATTCAAAGCTCAATATTATCAAAAAAATAAGAAAAGAGAGTTGTCACACAAAATTACGTTGATTGTTCTACTTCACGAACGTAATTTTATACATATAAATACACTACCTTATCAAAATCATAACTAGTTGAGAGAATATCTCAACCACACACTAAACTAGGAGATAATTTATCTCTCATCCAACAACCTCCTAAAATGACTCAAGAAATATATTCACTTAAAGACATTCTCTAATTGTCAATATTCAATACAATAACAAGCTTTATGTGACTAAATATTAGCACACAAATAAAATATGAATTAATTAATTCAAGACCCCCCCTTCATGAGCACTTCTCTTGTCTAGTGAGATCTTCATTATTCTCTAGTTTACTATAAAAAAGTATTCTTTAGATACAAAAGTTATCCCACACTACAAAGGCGTCATTTGGTCTGACCTAGTATTTGTATTATGTACCTAGATCATAGAGTCACCATCAAATAGTCAAAGTCCATATAAAGGAGCAACCATCTACTAGAATACATGGGTACCCAACTATTGTAACCACCGTTTTAATATAAATTAACCAATGAAATGGATGCACCTTTCTCTCCATTGACATTTGTTCTTTGAATCTTACCTAATATGATTCTAACACACTTGGTACCAACATCACCAAGATTATATATCTAGAGAATGTCTCACCCAACATATAAGTCTTAATAACTCATTATATCAGTGATAACCTCCCCTTTAGGGAAAATCAACAATGAACATCAAACCTCTAGCTATGAATCTAATGCCACACAATCATTGTTCAATACTGGACCATAACCGAACAAGGAGTATACATGCCTATATAGGGCTTACATCCATATGCCCAATTACATTATTCATGTTTTAAATCTTACCCCAAATACCATAGAACCATAATGCTTTCTTTTGTTTATTTATTTTTCCTTGTGTTCCTTTGAATTCATGCACATAAATGTTGTCTCCATCTTTTTGATCCTTGGTATGTACTTTCAAAACAAGCTTGTCCAATATTGGAGTACCTAATTCCAATATGGATGAATCCTTGCAACATTAAGTTAGGTGACTCAATGTTACTTCCCATTACATACCACTTTATAAGAGCTACATAATTTTTACCCTTTCTCTAGATATATTCCATCTCTGAGGTACTCCCTATTACACTCCCCTCATTTACAACTTTTTCAAAACACATATAAGAAGACATTGTACATTGTCCCTTCCTTGGGATTATTTCAGTCCTTACAACATTTTCTCTCTCAAAGAAACAACACTAAATCATCACAATACATGACAACAAACCATTTCCTATGTAATCGACCACACCATAAAGACACTTTCATTGCACTATCACTCAGTTCTTTGTGACCTCTAAGTGACCTCTTACCATAAAACTTCCAACTTTGGACCTTTATGTTGAACTTAAGGTGTCAGGTAACAATGATCATGCACTCCAACTTCTCAAGAGAACAACTTGACATCAACATGACATAAGATAACTACAATTACATTTAACATAACATCGAATGAATTTAATGATATCTTGTGACTTTCATCCTCTACCATATGACATATAAACCTCAAATTCTTTTTAATAATATCTTTTTGACTTACCATTATAATTTTAGAGGGATACACACCATATATTGAAGAATTAATTTATCATGTCAATGGCTATCAAATTAGAAATAATAACCATGACTTCATTGACAATTCATAAGACCATTGTATCCATTATCTTCATTCCTCACCTTATTACCACAAATGAAAAATTCCATCAAAATCATTACATGGTTTAATAATTCAAACACCGAATGAAACAAACATGGATACCTTTATGTCATCTTGATTTAGCTCCTCTCTCCTTTATGCACAAATCTCTCCTCCCCACAAACAACCCTCCTTAATTTTTGTAGGTTAATATAATACAATTATTTTATTGTAGATTTAATGAGATGCATCATCTCTAGAGAAGTATATGGTAAAACTAGATTATCTTTATTTCTTGAAGGTGAGCCTAACTAGAGAAGAGAATACACTTCCACCATTATAGGATACAAGCGAGGCATTATAAGAGGAAGGTGGAAATTCTTGTGGGTTTTAATTCAAATACTTTCAAGATGCACTTATGAGCATATCTTCTTATATATTTGTGGACAAAGCCTCCCTAATGAATATGATACTCCGTCCCTATGGGGTAAACTA
Source organism: Picea mariana (assembly GCA_032191745.1). Classification (NCBI taxonomy): domain Eukaryota; kingdom Viridiplantae; phylum Streptophyta; class Pinopsida; order Pinales; family Pinaceae; genus Picea; species Picea mariana. Next base: position 7,385 of record JASDQU010240102.1, read on the forward strand.
TTTTTTTGATTTAGTATCCAAACAAGCATTACCATCAAGACATGAGATTCCTTTTTATGATGCCTCTTCACTTGCTAATTCATAAAATACATTTTGTCTTAATAATTATTGAACGAGACTTATTCAGATGGAATTTATCCATTTCATTCCTCATGATTTTTCAAGGAGTTTTTAACACTTGTGTGTTGGGTGAGACATTCACTGGCTATAGACTCTAGATGATGTTGGACTATCCATGGCATAATAAAATTAGGTAATATTAAAGGAACAAATGTCAATAGAGATCAAGGTGCATCAGTTGCATTGGTTAGTTATTGGAAATTCCTGACAAAGTTGTTTGCTTTGGAACAAGCATTACCTTTAAGAAACAAGCTTCCTTTTTCTAATTCCTCTTCACTTGCAAATTCAAAAAAATCATTTTCTCTTGAGGATCCTTCAATGAGGCTTGTTCAAATTGACTTTCTCCATTTCATTACTCATGATATTTCAAGGAAACATACTTAAAATGATCCTATTTTCAATTTGTAATTACATTACCACCTTCCATATATTTCCTCCATTCATCCCTCTTGGAAGTACATATTCACTCCCTTAGGATCCCTTCACCCCAAATATTTACTTTTACCATCACCTTCCATCAAATACTTTCCATACAAACTCAACCACTTGTAATCCCATGATTTTTCTATCAAATTCAAATTGAATAAATTGATTGTGTTGCATAGAAGGGAATGGCATTAATAAGAATATTTGGATGAATAAAAAACATCATATAAAGCACTATTCCATCTACTCAGATCGACATGCCTTCAACTTTTTCTCCATCCATTTTGTCAATCTCCTCACATTCACATTTGTTTCAGTTTTAGTAGTATGCCCCCCATGTTTCATTTCATTAGTTATACTAAAAATAGTAGAAACAAATGAAAAATTCTCAGGCAATAGGTAATAAGACTCAATCCCAACCTCTTTATAGGTCCAATTCCTTAAGTAATAATAATTATGAAAACCATACACCATTTCTCCCAACTTTAGAGCCTTATTTTACACATATGAATAACATGTCAAACCCTACTCAAAACCCCACACAGTCATGGTCAATCTCACAACTAGCAATCATATAGGGTAATCCCTTTAGGGAGTCCAACTCTAATTAACAAAATCAAAGTGATACATGGATTAACAATTCTTTCAACATTTTCATAATGGAATGGAACCGTGCATGACTCATTAATCAATGTTTTACTACCACATTCTATCTTCAACAACACACTTTACACTTATCAATGAAAATCTTCATGCATAGAGATTTGTTATCTTATCATGTCTAAAAGTGCAATCTTGGTCACCTTCTCTTTAGGAATGTGTCATGACATGGCCCCCATCCCAAGACGTGTCTCCATGGTGTATATCAAGCTGTATTTATATTTGAATCCTTAGCATATGCAATATCTTCATCAGTTTCTTATACATGACTATAGACTCTACCATGTGATGTTGGTTCCCCCTCAAATCTCATACACGCACCTCCATATTTATGAGATATCATAGATCATATCCTTTGACTCATTTGTTCATCTCTAATTAATAGATTTATTGTGCTCAATATTCTATGTATTTTCACAAAACCATTATCATAAATGCAATTCTTGATGGCCCACATGGCCAAGCACATGGGTAGGTCAAGGTCCAAGTTGTTGATATAGTACAAAACTAGATTCAATTGCTGAAAAAACACAGTAAGCCAACAACTCTCTAGGTGTTCCACTTATTCAATAATAGGCCTTTCATATAACCCTTTATCATGACATACACATCTTATCAAACCAATATCAATCCCTTCATCATGGCATACATCTTATCAGGCCACTATAAAAATAAGACTACTTACTCTCCTACACTAATATTTGATGATTACAAGAATATGTATTACATAGTCTCTCATCCTTTAGTTGTGGAGGATTTCTTTAAGAAGAAATCCTCGCACAAGCTTCTCACCTCAAGAGATTCATAGGCTCTAACACCATATTCGAAAAATAAGAGAAGAGAGTTGTCACACAAAAATGTGTTGATTGTTCTACTTCTCCAATGTAATTGTAGATATATAAATACATGAAGGCTTTTCCTACAGATAGACACACTACCTTATCACAATCATAACTTGTTGAGATAATATCTCAACTAGATACTAAAATAGGAGGTAATTTATCTCTCATTCAACAACCTCCTAAAAACTCATGAAGTATATTCACATAGAGACATTATCTACCTGACAATATCTAATAAAATAACAAACATTATGTGACTGAATGTTAGCACAGAAGACAAGTATGAATTAATCACTTCAAGAAATATATTGACAATAATGACCCAAAATCGTTATGATTCTTTTTCCAACATATTATATTATGTTTCCTCTTTCCAACAAATTTTGAATCACCTAAATTGGAACTTTCAGTGAAAATTTATGCTAATTTCAAGATAGCATACCTTTCAAAACTCTGATTTTGAGATTGCCTCGCTAACTCACCTTCCACTTGAGGTAACTCTGAACTTTTCACACCTACAAATATGAAATTTCAACATGTTGTAGCATGATACGTATTCTCCACAATTCCACATGTTTGAAAAAAATTGGATGTGACAAGAAAACATTATGGTATCTTTCCCAAAACTTGTTGTTTTTGTCCTTTTCAGGAGAGCGAACTTGTATGCACTGCCACATGTCTAATTTTACAAATCTAATTTTGAAATTTTGAATTGAAATATTGTGTTTCATATTCAATTAAGTATATCTAGTGGCACTCAATTTGGATTTTTTTTGTGTCATATCTTACCTTTTACCTAGAACATCTTTTTTAGATTAGTTTTAGGACTAGTCAAAATCCCTAACTTCCACACTCTTTAGTTCTAAAAGTATAGCAAACTAGAACCTAAATTTTTTACCATAGGTACTTCGCTATGTGTGCTTAGGATTATAAATACTTTTCTATATGAAAAATTGAGAAAAAATGAATACTAAAAACACCAAGATGATCCATTTGAATGAGCCAAATCTAATGATCATATGCTCTAATACCAAATGTTATGTAACAATTTTTTTTGGAGATATTTCAAACTTTGAAATTTTTAATTTGTTGAGAATACATAAGTACTTATGGTAAAAATTCTATACTTTTATACCCTATACTTCTCAAGTTACAAGATGTGCAAGTTAGGGTTTTTTACTAGTACTAAAACTAGTCTCAAACAAGTGTTTCAGGAAATAGTCATGACGAATAACTCACACAACCATATTTGATTCTAGAAAGATCCTATCGAACCCTAAAAAAAGAATAAACAAAACTAAAATAAGCAAATCATTTTACCGATCAATGCACTCTTTCATAAAATTTACTTAAAATGATATATTTTAATCCATTTCTTATCAATTTTTATAATTCTTATGTAGCCCGCAGGGGTGTCGACTTACTGAAAAGCATCATGTAAATGGAAGGAAATTTGTAAAAAGGAGGTCTCATGTTCAATTGTCACCCCTATTTACTCATTCCCCATGCTTGTGGGCTATGTGGACACACCTGGAGGTTATAGTGGTAGCAGAAGGGAATTGACCCTGTGTCATGCAGGTACACGAACTGTTGAAGTTGTAGATTTTGCCAGTACAAAATAATAATAATAATTATTATGTCCTACATAAAGGATTTGATTGTTGGTTGTCGAGCCTGATTTCTTCCTGATTCAGAGGTATTTGTTTTCAACTGTTTTTATACCCCATGAAGACTTTACACCTTGGAAGAATGTACACTCCTCCATGCGGGGGAGTGTAGGGGGGGTATCCCCACTACGGGGTCTGGGGGAAATATCCCCTTGGATGGGGGGTCCAGGGGAAAACAAGACCCCGACGGGGGTTCGAGGGACAATGTTCTCGATGGGGGTTCGCCCCTGAATGAAAAATTTCCTTGTAAATGTATATTGTAATTTCATAGTAAATCTGGACCGTTCATTGTAAGGTCGCAGATCTAATGGTAGAAGTTATGTTAGGGTTTTTTTTCCCTAGAAGGAAACCCTCTTTTATGAGGGAAATGTATTGCGACTATGTATCATTACAAATATTGTATTCTGAGAGAGAATATTCCGAGAGAAAGAAGAGGAAGTTACAACGGGTGTGTTGTAGGTTGTATCCCTTCATTTTCTAGATAATAATAAAGGAAGGACCTAACAATTTCTCTGGTGGACGTAGCCCACACTAGGTGAACCATGTATATCTATGTCTCTATTGTATTGTGTATATTATGTGTTTTATTTCCACATTTGTTTTATTTTATTACTCCACGATCCTATTTTTCTAACATTGATGTAAGTAAAAATTCCACTAACTTCCACTCATGCAAACTTCTTAAGTATTCTATAATTTTGGATACTTTGGAAGGAGGTTGAAATTTGGAATTTGCATTTATACTCGCTGTAAATTTTACTCAACAATATAATTCTTTAAAATTTTAAAATACTTTGTGACATACAAATTATTGTGATCAAGGAGATTGTTCATATTGAAATAACTCAATGTAATGAATAGTTGTCACACTAGTGGAGAGCTTGGGTGGATTGAATAAACATCCACCATCTCCAACAACATGCGACACCATCGATTTTCAACTCAGTGGAAAGACCGCACCAATTTACTTGGCCTATACTATGCCTAACACTTAGATTCATTTATCCTTTAACAATTTATGATTATTTCTATACTTAGAACATCCAAGAAGTAATATAATGCATCAATACACAATTAAAATGAATATGCAATGTAGGTATCCAAACTGGTCTAATACCCAATTTTTATTACAAAGACAACAATGTGTCAAGTCTGCAACCCATGCCACACCGAAGATGTTTATACAAGGAGATTCCACTCAAGTTTACTAAAAAATAACCTATGTGAAACACAATAGACAAACCTTTGTCAAGTCACCTCGTAAAAATCATTCATTATCATAGTTAGAAATCTAAATGAGCCACTTCTCCTTCAAGCTTCATTTCTACGATACATGTTTCCCCTGCCTCAGTATGTGCGAATTGCAACATCCAACCTCACCACCCAACTCATCTCATCCATCGACTACCTTGTCTTCAAGAAAACTCACCCTCTTCTTCTCTTCATTTCAAACTCTAGAAGGCATCACAAGTTACCCACCATGGTCAAATTGGCCCCTTGGGAGGATTTCACCATGTTTACCAAGATCCTACCTCAAATGCGTCAATCCTGCGATTGTGAAGTATGATTGTATCTGCCAATCTTCCTTCATTTTGGTATCACCCTTGGCCATATATAGGCACCCAACTCATGAACTGACACGTCTCCTCGCTCTTGGGAGAGATGAACTTTGTTTCGTCATGTTTTTTCTTGTTAACAATTTGAATGACCATCTTTACGTGCATATGCACCTTGGGTGATTTGGGTCGACTTACCTAAGAGCACCCTCCTTGTCGTGGTCACATCCACCGAACCCTTCAACCAATGCCACCTTTCATCCCATTTGACTCAACATTTAGGTGTGCACGTCCCTTAGGTGAGTCAAGCCGAATCACCTAAGCATGTCCTCCTCACACCTTAGTCGTTTCTTCATTTGGTGATGTGCTCATATTATTACCACATATTTCGTCAAGCCAAATTGCCTAAATTGTTTCGTAATCCATATTTGGGTGGATTCACCCCTTGGTGCATCACATGCCCAAGGAACCTCAACTCTCCCCATATATGAAGACTTGGTGTCTTCAAGTGCACTGAGCATCATACCTGCCTGATTTACTTCATTTTGGTCTATGGTGGAAGTGTGTGTACCTAGGTTTGGTGCCCTAGGTCTTATATCCTCCCCCACTCCAATTTTTTTTTCGCCCTCGACCACATCCACAAAAATATGTTGTCTCCAAGCCTTTTCCCAACCTCATGCCTCCATTGTAACTGCTACTAGAAACCTCAATTTTCATGCCAAAATGGAAACCCCAAGTTCTTTTATAGTGGAAACCTTAATTTTCATGTGAAATGGAAACCCCAACTTTCCACAACACCTATAATCATTTGCAAAACTATGCAACCATACAAATTGCCCAAAATATTGGTGTGACAAACATGTCTCTTTCGCAACTCTTTCTATAATGTCGTGCAAGATACTTCCACTATCATGATGATCACCTTATTCCATGTTGTGATGGAAACCATCCTTGTAACCCCAAACAAAACATGAAAAATGTCTAAGTGTTGAATTGTTGTGTCAAACTACTGCACCCATACTCCAACTAAACTTTCTCATGCCTCTGTACGCGGTTGCAACCCCCATGTTTTGAACAAGTTTGGTAGATAATCCAACTTCATGTTCAATTCACGAGGGTGTCATTACACAACTGAACATGGTCATTTTTTTCCAATGTCCAACACATGCTCAACCCAAAAACACCAAGGCAAGATTGCACTTTTCTCCCTACTGCTTTCATTGTCCAAATCCGTCAAGAAGTTCTTTCACAATGTCCAAGTTTCACACAAATGAATCACTGTACTTCTGGAGTCTGACCCCTTTGTTGTTTCATTTCACACTAACTTGTCCAAGTGTCAAATTAGTTTTATGGTCAGTCCAATCATATTACTCACTTGTACAAAAGAACATCTCTATGTCAAAAATTTTATCCTCCATCTGTGCAACTCGACTCATCTATACAATATCTCGATAAGGTAACTCTTTTTCCCCGTCATGTTGCAATGTCACCTGGAAAATACGTTTTCCTCCAACTTCTTAACTTCATCATATACTTTGATATGAAAGTTGTTGTCACTTCCTCCCATCTTTGTACCCAACTCATCATATTATGATCTAACGCCTTAAAATTGATAAAAAAAAATCAATGAATTACAATCCACTTTGAGGGAGAAACCTCGTTTTACAATATATCAAATTCAAAATACAATATGATATGTGATAATATGATCCTAATACTAGGTCTTCTTGGTATATATAGGAGACAAAGGGTACAATAAAAATGAAATGGTGCGAGGAAAGGGTTTAGAGCCTACATATAAATATAACACAATAAATGTAATAATTAAATAAGGGGATTAATAAGGGGTTTTATACATAACATGGGATTTGTATGGGGGTTTGTCTAGGTCTTAACATGCCCCTCCCCTTCAAACAAGTGTTGCACTCAACACTTGAAAACCGTGGGTGTGTCTGCATGAACACATCATCTTCACATGTTGCATCTTCCATTTGACGATATACTCAATAATTGCTCGATTTTGTAGCTTCTTAATCCTTATTTAAAGGATTGTTTCTGGTTCTATTATAATTTTCCCTTCTCCATTCATCTGTGATCAAATAATTTTCACCGGTATCTTGTCATTGGATATCTTATTTAAGCAAGAAACATGGAATATTGGATGTACACTTCCTTGTCTTGAATGAATATCATGGGCATGATCTTGAATAGGTGGAAGACCCTTAGGCATCTCTCCAAATACCTTGGAATGATTGTTGATAACTTTTTGGAGATCCATTGGAGCAGAGGATTTAGATGTTTGAACATATATTGATCTTAATTATGCAATTACACCATGTTGTCCCTTTTTGAGTTTTTTTTTCATGTTGTTAGAGCTTATCACTTTAGAGGTTTTCCCTTGGATACCTCTAAGCTCAATTTCCTTGCCTTCTAAGGAAAATCTCATGAATAGATATTGAAAATTAAGGGCCATTGTTCCCAATGATTGTAACCATTGGACCCCTGATACAACATGAACACCACCCATTTGTATGGAAATCATGGGACTATCCAATAAATACTCCCCCATGTTGAGCTTAATACTATGGAACTTCCCAGAATAATTTATGGTGCCTCCATTTGCAATAATTACGTGGAAATCTGGTGTTGGATATACAAAACAATTGAGATCTTTTGATAATTTTTAATTGATGAAGTTATGGGTACTACCAAAATCAATCAACATTCTTACCTTTTTTCTTTTGATATATCCTTCTATCTTGAGGGCTTGTGGAGTACTCATGTCGGCCAATGCATGACAACATATCAATGGAGTAGTCTCTTCTAGCTCTAGATCTTGTGATGGTTCCAATTCTTGATCTTTTTCCTCTTCATTGTCTATGTAGAATACTTTCTTCTCACTGCATTTATGCCCCTTACTGTACTTGTTGTCACAATTGAAATCTAGTCCCTTTGCTTTTCTTTCATCCATTTGTTGAGGTGTCAACCTTGTCGATTGAGGTACGTTTGTATTATGAACCCCAAAACGATCTCTATTTCTTATGTATGCTCCCATGATAGACTTATGTGTAGTCTTATTCTTGGCTTGAATATGACGAGCATATTGTATAGCTTCAATAACGTTTGCAAGATGTTTTAATAAAATCTCATGTTTACTGTCTTTTTTTAATCCACCCATGTAAGTTTGTAACAATTTTTCATCACTTATGTCATCCCCCCTTGTGGCCAATACCTGATTCTTGTCATTTGACCGAAGTAGTCATGTTCCCAAACTTTCCCATATTGTTCTTCTAAGTCTCTTTTAAATAGACCCCAAGTATAATGATAAAAATGGGGCTTCCTTTTAACTACCCATTGATACCATTGATATGGTTTTATCTCAAAGTTCAAAGTTTCTATGTGAATCCTTTTCTTAGCATCCATAATATTACACAGTTCAAAATATTGTTCTAATTGGTTCTCCGAGGTAAAGACATTTGTTCCATCAAAATTCTTTAATCCAATTTTAGGAGAGTCGAATTTAGGATCCCCGCCATAATTAACTCCACTATTAGAATTAAATCCACTTGAAAATTGATTATTATCAACAAGTTGTTCACCCTGAATACTACCTTTATTTTCATGAGTTCCTTGCATTTTTATATCTCCTTGAAAGAACATGGAAGATTATTGGGTATGTTTTATATTCTTTGCAATATTGATCCCATGTAATGTACAATGATATGGGAGCAAAGGGAGTTTCGGGGGTTTGGGGGAGGGAGGCCCCAAGGAAAAAAAATTGGTCTATTTTTGGTGGTTTTTTGGCTCCATTTTTTGGCGGTTTTTTGGCACATGTTTTTTTTCGATGCTTTTATAATTCCAATTAAGGAATTAGGGTTGTTGACTAATCTGGGTCAATGGATTAGGGGTTTGGATGCCGCATGATCCTATATTTATATTGTATTGTAAACAATGAAAAAAATAATAAATAGAAAATTAGAGGTGTGGCTATAAAGAGGTTGTTGGTTTTCTTGATTTGGGTTTCTAGGGTAAAATCTCTATGTAATGTGTGTGTGTGTCATTGTATATTTTCTTCTTTTT
>JASDQU010240103.1:0-10116 GCA_032191745.1 Picea mariana
ATGAATTTTTACTTTTCCTTTGCTTTAAGCATAGTTGTACCCTATGTACAAGCAGCATGCAACGACGTCACAATCCAGTTTTTGGGCAGAGTGTGATGATCAGGCATCGTCACACCCCATGCAGATAGTCGGGTGCGACGACCTTCCTTGTTATGGTTTTGAAAGAGGAAAGAAAACCACTTTTCTCATGGATAAAGTCTTTTTTAATATTTTCAGGGAACATGATCACATGTTGTCAGTTGATCACTGAGGTGACTAAAATAATGTGTAACATAATTCCCCCCAAAGTATGAAGTTGGAACTCGTGAGAGTTGAAATACTTTGTAGAATGTGTGTGTCGAAAACAAGGAGCGCATCAATCAGGAACCTATAAACAATCAAGCATCTGCATAATAATATACTATGTTCTGAGGTAGGCAATCCAATGCTCAGACTACAAGTGACTCTAATCATAAGTGTCAAGTGATTCATGGAAACTAAACATACACCGTGGATACATGTCATCATGATTCAGCATAGCCACCAGGAATACATTGTGGATCTATGCTCTAAAAGAATTCAAATTGACATAGCCACGAGACATACACAGTGGATCTATGTGTCAGTACAAACTTATGAATACTCTCTTGCAATATGGACCAAAATGATGAGATCCAGGGTCTTCATTTCCATTGTCTCTAAGTATGAATCTAGCCATGTGATTGCAGGTGTCGAAGTCACACATGGTAGAAACCACTTGATTATCGGTCATTAATGAAAACCATTAACAGGTGCGAGGGAAATCACCATTGATGTCAATGACTCCCAAGATACTCTAGTACAATCCAACGAATGTGAATAAATGATTTGAATTCGAACACTCAATGGAATCTTCCAATCATGGGTCAATGATGTGAACCCACTGTTGAAAGCGAAGAAACCTGCCATTGAGGCTTGCAGGCCCTAAGGTATTAAATGATTTCTAAGTCTTGTTCCCGGATAATGAGTTGAAGTCGACAAGAAAAGACTCATCATGGGAGGGTCTTGATGTATCCCCCATCAATGACACGAAATATGTAATAAATTTGAAGTAGATAGAAATATTAAGTGATTCGAAACTGACTCAGGGAAGGCCGACATGGTAGAAAAATTATAACTCCAGATGGTCGACTCAATAGAAGGCTTGTTTAGGTTGGAATTTTCTTGAACATATGAACAACACGACAGTTGTCTTGGCAACATTGACTCAAGGAGGACCCAACATACAAATTTTTGGATGGTCAACGAGAGACAAATAGATTTCCCAACCCGGATACAATGATGAAGGGGGGTGTCATGTTCAAGAGCAACTATTGCTGCCACTAACACAAATATAGAGACACATTTCTTTCCCAATTTCCCCCCACTATTTCTGGCAAGTACCTCTTTATTTTTACGCAAGCTTGAGGAGGATAACATATGCTTGTAGATGTAAGCTCATCCTTTGGACGAGTCCCTCGGGGTATGTTTAACGAACACTAAGAAGGAGAGGTTTGATCCCATATGGGTTTTTTGATATTTGTTTAATGAGTCCAAGGAAAGAAAACTTAGAGGTTTTTCAAATTTAGAGACTCCGAAAAACACTTAAAGAGAACTCCATCGGGTCTTTTTTCGTACATTAATCTGACGAGATTGAAAAAGAGATAACCTATCACTCATCATATGTTTTCTTCAAATACTTTTACGAGCGTGAAAAGAACAAGGTCGCTCAGCCATATTTTCATGTTTAGAGAGCTTGAAAAGAGATTAAAGAGGACTCTAGGGTGCTTCCTTTTTCGTATAACCTTTACGATTCCGAAAAAGTGATAAAAGTATACTTGGTGACATTCTCATTGATTTAAAAGCACGAGAAAGAACAAAGACTAAGCTCAAGATTGTTTTCATTTTTACGCAAACTTAAAACAAAACAAAACTATGCTTGGGATAGATTTTATTTTTACACAAGCTTAAAACTAAACAACACTATGCTTGGACTTGATTTCATTTTTACACAAGCTTGAACTAGAGGAAGTTATGCTTGAGGTATGTGGTTTCATTTTTACACAAGCTCGAACCAAAGAAAACTATGCTTGTGAATTCCCAACGCATTATCCATGGATGGTTGGTACTTAACCCCCAGCTTAAGAAGCTAGCGGTTTAACTTTAGCATGAAGTCTAGAGGCTCAAATCATTGCCCCCCAATATTTGGTTCATCCAACGGCACAGGAGGATGAAAATAAGCTTCAAATATTATACGTAACAAAGTACTTGACTCAATCGAAGAGGGGAAATATCAATTCTATTTTTTAACGAGCTTTCAATAGAGAAAAAAAACTATGCTCGAGAATCCAGGTTCAATCCCCAGACCTTTATTTCATTTTTTAACGAGCTTGACACAGAAACAAGAACTATCCTTGTAAGCTCTGTTTCATTTTTTAACGAGGTTTCTATAGAGACATGCAAACTATCCTCACAGTTGGTTTCATTTTTTAATGAGCTTGAAAGAAGAAAACCATGCTCAAGGCCGATTTCATTTTTTAATGAGATTGAAATCAGAAAACCATGCTCAAATATTCTCTTCTTGATCACGGCTTCGAAGAGGACTGTGCTCCAGAAGGACACCATGTCAAGGGACAAAACTCGGTCATGGCCTCAAAGATATCTTCACTCGATGGAAGAAACACACCCTAGAATGAACACATGTTGAGGGCCACGATAGGGGTAAAGAGATCAGGCTCCAATAGCCCTACCGAAGAGATTACCATGTCAACCATCGGATCCAAGTCATAAGAGATTGATCTTATAGTGAGAGGTTCATATTTATCGGTAGCTAAAGGCATGGGAGACAATGCCACATAATTGACTTGTGGCAGGGACGATACCAACTGCATATAAGAACTGTTTAGAGAGGTCATTGAGTTGATAATCAAGTCAGGACCAATGAATGAAAGTTGATCAATAGCCACAATTCTTCCATCGTGAGGGAAATATATCACACGAAAAAGAGTGGAAAAAATAGATTTCATGGCATAGTCATAATCTCACCCAAGGAGTAAATCGAAATCCAAGGGGTCCTGGACTACCATAACATCAATAAAGACAGTTTTCCCTCCCAAAGTTACAGGAAAATTGAGGAAGGACTCCTAAATGGTGAGTGGTTCTTCTGTTAAAAGCTAACATATTTTGGGTAACTGACGCAAGCTGAGGACAACCCAAAGCTTACCAAGCAATAGAGGACAAAATACTAACAGACGCACCTTCATCTATCAGCGTCTGAGGAACGTCCCGACCACAAACTTGTACTGTAATATTGAAAGGAATGTGAGAGGGAATACGAGGGCCAGTTAGCGCACCCCCATCAAAAAGGATAGCCTCATTACTAGGAGGGGGTTCCGCGGGAGAAGGAGGAATTCCCCCCAACATGGTATATTTTGTATCAATGAGAGAAATGTGGGCAGTATTGGGTTTACTCTCTAGAGGGAGAGTAGGATCGACTGATGATGGGTTCATATCGACCACTTGGGTTTCATTCTCCAAGGGGAGAATAGGGTCGACAAATGGAAATGGATCGACCGCTTGGATTTTACTCTCTAACAGGAGAGTGGGATCGACCGCTTGGATTTTACTCTCTAACAGGAGAGTGGGATCGACCAAGGATGGGATCGGATCTACCACTTTGTCAACTGGTTCAACTAAGGATGTGACTAGATTGACTACCTAATCAACTGGACTGACCAACGAAGGGACCAGATTGATCATTTAATCAACTACAGGTGGGTTAAGAGAAGGCCTATGGTAAGCAGTTGGAATTTGAGGTTGGGAAACAGTCATGTCTTCCAATAATTTCGAGGCTTCGTCCATACGAGGGAAAAGGTGAGTTTGATGAATCCTTCCGCATAACATACATGGTAACTGAACTCTACTTTTATTCTTCAAAACGGTATCTTGACTAGTTGATGGGAGGTCACCAACACATACACCTTTGTTCCAATGCCTTGAATGAAGAAGATCCACAATCTGACTTGAATAACTAAAGCAAATCTCTCAAGCATAATCTGTAGTAGAACCCTTCATGCAAATCTTAGCCTATTCAACTTTATCTTTTTCCATGAGAGATCCTTCTTTATATAGTGTGAAAAAGAGATGAATGAGGAGATTAGGATGATCCCACTAAATCAGAGAAGTGACTAAAATCCAAATCGATCGGAGGCCACCTCATCTTCTAGAATATTCCCTTCTAGAACATTCATGAATTTCGACTTTTGCTTTGTTTTAAGCATCGTCGCACCCTATGTACAAGCAGCATGCAACGACATCGCAGTCCAGTTTTAGGGCAGAGTGCAATGATCAGGCATCGTCGCACCCCATGCATATAGCAGGGTGCGATGACCTTCCTTTTTATGGTTTTTGAAAGAGGAAAGAAAACCACTTTTCTCATGGAGAAAGTCTCTTTTAATATTTTCAGGGAACATGAACACATGTTGTCAATTGATCACTGAGGTGACCAAAATAATGTGTAACAGGGGGGGGTTTGTTCCCACGTGGTTTTCCCTCTTTCCTCACTTTTATTCAGTGTTCATTAGTTGCATTGTACATAAGTACCTAATATGGCCTAGTAGACGAGACTCGTTTTTTACTCCATAGTGATGTTCAGGGAGGGTGTTGGAGAAATTTTTATTTTCGGCACACTAGTTAGGTGGGAGTAACACTAGTTCAGTGGGAGTTAACTGACTAGTTCTATTTTAGACTTTCTAATTTTATACCATCACTATTATGCATGCATTCCTAATTATAGGATGTCATTGCCTATATGAGTGAAGATCACTCACTCATTGATTAGATCATAATATACATTGATTCTCATTCTTCATATTGTATCTCTCTTCCTTTTCTTGATAAGCTTTGTTTGTGTATGCTTTAGCTAGGTCTCCTGTGTAGGTTTCCATGAAACAATGACACTTATTGTCACTACAGATAACACCGGACAAGGGGGAATTTCACTCATTTTCACGGAACCCCCTCCAAGTATTGAGGTCATTTCCTTTTATTCAAATAGATTGACGAAAGTTCACCTTCCTTCCTACTTTCCTTTCCAAATCATTGTGGAAGTTTGTGATATAATAAATGTCACTCTATTATATACGAAGGTGCTTATGTTATCCTTCTATCCTCAAACGCTTGGCAAGCTCTAGGTTCCCCTCAACTTGTGTCTGGAACTCATAATCTGTTGGATTTTAACAGAAGATCCAGTGAACCTTTAGGGATCCTTCCTCAGTTACATGTTACCTTAGGAGGGAAAATTGTCTATATTAATGTGATGGTAGTCCAAGTTCCATTGGATTTTAATTTGCTCCTTGGGCGAGACTATATATACGCTATGAAAGTTATTGTGTCCACACTTTCTCGAGATGTCTTACCCTCATAATGGAAACATTGTGACCATTGACCAGCATTCATTTGTTGGCCCTCATATGATCGTAAACCATCTGACTTCTCTGAACATTCCTTACATGCAAGCAGTATCCACCTCGCCACAGGTTAATTATGTGGCAACATGTCCCATGCTTTCAATTGTCGATGAGAAGGACCCTCTCATTGTATGCTCATCTTATTTGGATTTAAATATGGTAGTTTACATGGTAACTTCGCCATTAGGGACCTTGGAGTCTGTTATCCCCCCTATTGATCTGAGTGAGTCCCTTACCATGTATTCCTTCCAGATTATTGGTCTTGCGTATGATGAAGACCTCTTGGAATCCATGGTAACCAACTATGAGCAGGGTTTATTTTTTGGTTTCAAGATCGTTAAAAAATGAAACCAGCCACGAGCAGGGATGATTTTAAGGATGGAAAATTATTTTAAAATATAGAAACCTTGATGAATCTTACTCATCCTTCATATGCCAACTATAAATGTTTGGCGATATTTTTTCAAAAATATTCAAATTTCTAAGGATTTTATATAGTTTGTATAAAATTTTGGCGATTTTTAAGGTAAAATAATTTTATCTTATAGAATTTGGGCGAATCATTTTTAGAATAGAAAATATTTTTTGGGGAAAAACCTTGGAAAATTATCCCATGACCGAAATTTAGCCCCTAAAATCATCCCTAGCCACGAGCATAGTTCTTTTCTTGTGTCAAGCTCGTTAAAAAATGAAACAGATAATCCCAAGCATAGTTATTATATTTTCAAGCTTGTGTAAAAATGAAATCTATCCCAAGCATAGTTTTATTTGTTTCAAGCTTGTGTAAAAATGAAGCCTACATCGAGAAAAGTTCTCGTTTATGTGTCAATCTCGTTAAAAAATGAATCAAAGGTATCGAGCAAAGCTCTCATTTCTATGTCAAGCTCGTTAAAAAATGAATCATAGGTCTCGAGCAAAGTTTTTGTTTCTGTGTGAAGCTCGTTCAAAAATGAAACAAAGGATTATGAGCATAGTTATTTTCCTATGTCAATCTCGTTAAAAAATGGGACGGCCACCCCAAGCATAGTTTTATTTGTTTCAATCTTGTGTAAAAATAAAACCTATCCCAAGCATAGTTTTTCTAGTTTCAAGCTTGTGTAAAAATGAAACCTACTTTGAGCATAGTTCATTTTTTGTGTCAAGATCGTTAAAAAATAAAACAAACCCCCCTTTGCTTAAATCAATTATTTTGCTAGATCTCATAAATGTTGAGTTGAGTCTTTCACTAGATCTCATAATTGAACCTTCCTTTCATCTACCTATGTCAGTTGATCCTTTTTCTTCCTCTGGTGAACATTTACCTATTAGTAGCCATGAGTCTAATCTCCTACAAAAATTGGTGACAACATAAGATTTGGCATATGAAATGAAGCTTGGGGGGCATGACTCCAGCCTCTGAACATCATGTTTGAGTTGAGCCGCTAGCTTTTCATGTTGGGGCCAAAGTACCAACTTCTGGATATTACGTTGGGAAGAAACCCGTTGATGGGTATTTCTCGAGCATAGTTTATTTTTGGTTTCAATCTCATCTAAAAATGAAAGCAACCTTGAGCACAGTTTATTTTTTATTTCAAGCTCGTCTAAAAATGAAAGCAATCCCGAGCAAAATTTATTTTTGGTTTCAAGCTCGTGTAAAAATAAAACCAACCCCAAGCTCATTATTTTTTATTTATCGTGCTTGTGAATACATGATAATAGGTTACCGATCTTAGTCTCTGTTCTTTCTCATGCTCGTTAATACATGAGAATAGGTTACGGAGTATACTTTTATCACTTTTTCAGACTCGTAAAAGCTATATGAAAAAGGAACTCTTTAGAGTATCCTTTAAGCTCTTTTCAGACTCCCTAAACATGAAAATATTGTCGAGTGATCTTGTTTCCTTTCACACTCGTTAAAAGGTTTGAAAGGGCATCTTTCGAGTGGTAGTTTACCCCTTTTTCGGCCTCGTAAGACTAATTACGAAAAAGGAATAATCTAGTCAACCTCGGCTAGAAGAGTTCTATCTCGTATCATTTTATACTTTTTCGGGCCTGAGAGACAAAAATTTACGAAAAATTCAACTTTGGAGTTTCTTTTAAGTTCTTTTAAAACTCCCTAAACATGGAAAAACATTGATTTTACCTTCTCTGGGCTCGTAAAATTATTCATTGAAGAACCCATCTGGGATCGAACCCTTACTTTTCCAGGTTTGTTAATCATGTGAAGAGGAACTTACCAAAGGTGAGTTATACTGAACATTTGTTATCCTCCTAAAGCTCGTTAAAAAACAAAGAGGTACTCATATATCTGGATGGGGGGGAATTTGGGAAGTGGGTCAAGCTTCTAAAACATTATGGTATTTTTTCTTAGTCTCCCTTGAACATGGCACCTGCCTGCATTCTGCTTACAGTTGGGTTATTCGCTTGTCCCTGGGTCATACCAATTATGTGTGTCTTCATACTCTTTCGAATCCTTCAAAGAGAACCTTTGGTTTTCATCACATTATGTTTGGATTCATGCCTCTTCGAGTCAATGTTGTCAATTCACTTGTCATGTCGTGCAATGTTCAACGGAAGTCTCAGCTTCAATCAAACTCTACAGTATTATCCATTTTCATACATGTGTGAGTCTGTCCACATTTTCTCTATCATCTCAAATCACTATCCTAATAAGTTTTATGTCGATGATGGAGGATACATCATGGCCCTCCTTCGAAGAGTTTTCTCCTATCGAATTCAACACATTATCCAAGAGTCAGACTTAGAAACCAATTATTTCCTTGGATCCTGCATGCCTCAACGGCAGGTTTCCTCGCTTTCGATGGTGGGTTTACATCATTGGCCCCTACTCAGAAGATTCCTCTGAATGTTTGACTTCAGCTCATTGATTCACATTCATCGGATTGTACTAGGGTACCTTGGGATTCATGGGCATAACTGGTGATTTCCCTTTCACTTGTTAACGGTATACATTAATGACCAGTAATAAAGTGGTTTCCACCATGTTCAATATTAGTACATGTATTCACATGGTTAGAATCGTACTAGTTTGGGATCAAGATGAAGACCCTGGGAACCTTTTTGGCACCTACCAGTGTTATGTTCCCAACCCGGGTTGCGACGGAGAATAATATTATTGATGTGCATTGTCACATAGATCCACTTTGTATTGGTATGTGGCTAGGTTGTTGTCATATTGTAGCTCCACTGTGTAAACTCTTGTGGTTATGACCTGGTTGAGTCATGGAGGTATGGATCCACATTGTATGGTTTGTGGCCATATCCTTAGTGAGTTCTTTCATGGATCCATAGTGTATTGGTCGGTGGCCATGCTTTAAGTCCACTTTGTACCGAGCATGGGCATGCTTACCTCAGGATGATTCATATATATGTTGTTTAATTTTTATTTACATCTTACATCGGACTCTCCTATTCCAGCACCCCTTGGCACACATCATTTTGTAAAGTGTTTCAACCATCATTTTCTCTTATGAAATCACACTTTAGGGGGCATATATTACACACCAAATTTCCACACTAATAAGTGGTGCACTTATGTATTGTATTCTAATAAGTTCCACACTTATGTATCACTTATGTAGGTGTTGATTTTCCACACTCCTAAGTGTCACACTCATATTTTACTAAGTGTCGTAATTGAATGTCGCAATTGTGGAAGTGTATTTCATGTTCCATAGAAAAATTGGGGGAGAAAAACCATCACATGGAGGCCTAAATACACTACATCATCATGTGGAAGTGTCTATCATGTTCCTTAGAAAAATTGGTGAAGAAAACTCATCATTTGAAGATCGAAAAAACACTTTTTACCTTGCGGTTTTGACCATTTTTTAGGACTAACGGCCTCCTTCCCATATATAGGGAGTGTCAGTCCCTTGATGACACTCCCTGATTAATTATGGAGGAGCATTAGTGACGCTATGTGCTAAGCCTTTAGGGAGCGTTGATTTGGTTAGAACCAATTCCACCATTTTTGGAGGGAAGGTTCTGGGAGGTTGGAGTTTGTTTGGGTCAAAGGGATTTGAGTCTTATCTATCTACTTGATCCTATCCTGAAGATCCTAATTAGTTGAGCCATATCCTCAAACATACTCTTAAAATACTCCATGGTTGTTGGGCCTTCATTTTCTATATAAGGAGGCCACTCAAAGGTAAAAGGGGAGTTTTGAAGAGTATCAAACCTCTGTTCTTATGACATTCAGAGATAGTTCAGTAGCATTCTGGCAATGCACAAAAGAGGTTGGATAGGAGGAGCATTGGAGGAAGATTGATCAATATGAAGTGTTTGTAAGTGTTGTCTTTTGTTTCTCGTGAATATAAGCTTGTCATATTCACATACTTCTATCTCATTTACTTTACACATGAATGTTTACGCTTGTTTCATTTCGTTAGATTTGCTTTCATCAGTTTGTGCAAGTAGTAGAAGAGGAAGATCGATATGTCTAAGTGCAGGGAGATCGTGTTCAATCTAGGACTGGATCTTGTTGATGTTTGGACAACATCGGGAAGACATTCTCTTATAATAATAATTAATAATATAATTATTGATTATTAAATATCATATATAATAAGTAAATGATAATAATAAATAGTTATCGATTATTCAAGGGATGCATCCTCTCATGGATGGTCACCATATGTTCCCTATATAT
>JASDQU010240108.1:5063-16735 GCA_032191745.1 Picea mariana
GCCATGTTGCCTGGTCATATTCGTCATTCATTATTACCTTCCATCTCACGCTCCAAACGATCTGTTGGCAATTTATTACTGGCTAACTTATCCATTAGCCTGCTGACCTATCCCCCATGCCCAACAGATATTCGTTCACTTAAAACCACCATCTCCCTTCTTTCTTCTATTGCTTACTATGTTGTCTCACCATAAAATACCTTTCTCGTCGCACCAGATCACTTTTCCTCATTTTCTCTCCATTTCAGTCAAACATCCCAAGCCACCATCACCCCCACTAACGACTATTTGATTTGCAGGTATTTTTACTGCGAGGGGGCCAAAATCAAAGAGGACAGAAGCTAAGGAAAATCCTTTCCTCCCGCCGCCTGTCGACCTCGACAGGATCCCCCTGGCAGACAAAGACCATTTAATCATAGACACCAGATGTGAATTTGACTTCGTGGAATTGTAGTCATGACTCAAAGAGGTTTTCCTTGACCAGAGCGATGAAATTAGGCTCTGGGAGTCAAATCTTTCCTTGTATCTTTTCCCCTAGATTCACCACTTTCCCAAATTTGCCCTTAAATGCTAGGCCCATTATATCCCTGAACAAAGAGCCATTATATCTTCATCTGGAGAAATTATTTTTCTCATCACACCAGAAACCATTGACCAAATGATGCAGATACCCAGAGCCGAATTCGCCTCACCTTTCAACCTCAAAATCATCACGGAGCTCTACCAGAAGATGTCTTTTCCCCAAGGAGCTCAGATTTTTGAGATTTTCCTCCCACAATCCACTCAACTCCCCACTACAAACCCCCCTTATCCTTCCTCCCTATTCTCAGTAAAGGGAAACCAGGTCATCACGTCACTATGTGCCTTGCTTGGATATTTTTCGGATCAATGGGTGGATGCACCCATCTTGGTGTTTCTGTGCATTTTTTCCACCAATGAGAGACCCACTACTCAGTTCAACTACAGTACATTCCTGGTTGACAACATTCATCAACAATTCATTAAATTCACCACAAAAGGCATGTTCCGGTATTCTTCAATACTGGCTTACCTGTTCGTTTTCTTTCAAGCGAACAAATTTTCTTTTTCAATGCAAAAGATGGATAAAGATGGGAGACCACAGGCAGTGATAGCATGGAATTTGATGCTCAAACATAACTCTACAGAATTCAGTTTCAAGCAGTTCATCGAGCAATTCTACCACCCAATGGTGAGTTTGCTCAGCGGCAAACCCGAACCTAGAATAAACGAGGAAATTCAGAGGATCCTACACCTCTTGGATCTTGCAAAAATGAGAGACTGGTACCTGTACCAGGACCACATAGAGATCAGAGTGTATGGGTGCAAATTGGCCCCATACAAGTTACCCAAATATCTGCCTGTGAGGATTTTTTCCCTGGAGTACATAAGGCATATGATCAATTCAGACGACATTCATTTTGTGTCTCTGGAAAAGAATCAACAACTTAGGATCAAAGGGAAAATAGGATCATTCATTTGCAATAGCCAAGGTGCTGGGTAGGAAGTAGACAAACTGCTAAAAGAAATGAAGTTTTTTGTTAGTTTCACATGGCACTATGATCCATGCAGGATAATTTCTGAGATGAGGGTCAAAAATAAGAATATCCCGTATGTTCACACATCCAGGCCTGAGGTAGAGAAGTTCACCAACCAGACAGATTGGGATCCAAACACTCTGGTTGAGACAGAACAACAGGACCTTTCAGACACTATCTCACAGACGACTACACCACAGGCTCCCAAGGAGAAAAGGCCTAGGCAAGATGTTTCACCTTCCATCACTAAAGTATCATCCAAAGAATTTCAACTACATACCAAGAGGCCAAAAACCAGTCAGGCACCCGACATGGCTGGTGAAAAGGGAATTCAATCCACTACTACTTTGCAGGTTGATCAGTCGCTCCTTAGTACAAGTAGAAAACAAATCATGACTACAGTGTTGCCCAAAAAGCCTACAGATACTCCACCAGCCAGCCAACCAAGAAAAATAGGACCGAAATTGAGTATTTTTTAGAAGTATGATCTGATCAAAAACAAAAATCAGACGCTGACCAACAACACGTATGCTCAGTTCTAGAAGCAAACATCCACTGCACAACACTGACTACTGTCTACATTCAACACTGAGAACGGTAGAATGCACATGGCATTTCTACAAGCACATTTGCTAGACCCAAAGGTAATCACCGATTACAAAAGGGAAATGTTTGAATTTCAGACTAAAGATGTGCATCCAACTTATTAGATGGATATGCATAGGCAAACTGGAGAAATAGTTTTCTCCACATTGGCACATGCTTCCAATGCTACCTCCAAGTTACAAGTATCTCTGAATAATGTCCAGACACAGCTGAAGTTATAAAAAATATCATCCTTTGCTAAGGATAATAGGATTAAGACATTGGATGAATTGGTCCTCAAGATTGGATATGATCCCTCGAATGTGAAAGCAGTTGAGGAGATGCTCAAAAAGAAAAATTATGATATAGCATCTCTAAGGAAATAGTTAAAACTGCCACCAACAAAAGACTCACAGACGAAGGAAATAGCGGAGACTAAAGAAGAAAAGAATGAGATGCTCAAACTGATCATGGAGCAGAATGCACAGTTGAAGGAAATGGAAGCGGAATTGGAAAAACTAGTGAAATAAAAGGAGAAGTCAAAGCCCAAGGAGGTTATCCCACTAAGCACAGTTCCACTCACGGGAGTGAGCACAACGTCTGTAGCAGAAATCCCCTTGGAAACTCCACTGATGACTATGGAGAAGACAATCGAGCTGGGTAAATCCATGGAACACATGAATTTGCAAGAGACAGAGATTAGCAGGCTTAAAAAGGAGATTGAGAACCTTTAGGAACACAAATCTTCCTTCCAAACTAGCTACACCAAGGAGAAACAAACTTCAGACAAGCTTAAACAGGAATTGCAACAGCTTCAAAAGAAAACAGTGGTGGGCAAAACACTGGCTGAGGTTAAAGAAAGTGTCTGGATAGACATCACCAAGTCCATGAATGAAATATGGCCGATGATACAAATCATGTTCGAGCAAAATGAGCTGGTGCAAAGAAGTTAGTAGGCCATCGAGAAAATAAGAGCGAAATTGGGAGAGATGCCCATAGAAGCTACTGAGATCATCAAATTTCTAAATTGCAAAACCAGAGAGGAGCTAGAGGAGTTGAATATTGAAGATAGGAAAGAGACCATCCTCGAGGTCAAGAGGGTCCTGACCAAGAGAAGACTAATGTTGCAGCTGGAGGAAAAGGTCCAGACCATGGACACAGGAGTACAAAGATTTTTCAGCAAGATTGAAGCTCTGCAGAAGAAAGGCCTTCCTAGTTTGAGAGTTATAAATGACAAATTCATGACACTCCCCGATTATAAAAAGAGACTAGCCACTGTGGCTAAGGATAGCTCAAATTCTCAGGAATACAAGGCACTATCACTGGTAAGGAATTCTTGGATGCTTTACAGTTGGACATTAGCATACAACATGAGATCTGGTACATCTTCATCACCAGGCCAACTTTTTCCAAGTACACGGAGATGGATGAAGTATATCATAGATTGCTCAAAGTCAACATTTCCAGTCAACTTCAATGGGAAGAGATTTGCAATCTGATCGAGTAGTCAATGAGCTGTCCAAGCCCAGTCAGCTATCCAGTCAGACGAGGTCATACGGAGGCCTCACCAACGGTTCACCCAGAAAACAACATGAAGTTTCGACACATCATCAAACAGTTTCCTAGATTTTTGTATCTTGTTAAGTTAGTTAGCTAAATTTAGGTTTTCCATGTCCTGATCTTTAATGATAGGATCGTTTGTAATTTCAATTATAAATACTTCAAACTTTGAAGTATTGAGGGTTGATCTTTACGCCCTGCAAGCTACAAGACTGTAATCTTTTTCAACATATCTTCCAATAATACAAAGAGACGTTTTTCACAGGATTCTCGCGTGTTATTCATTGGTGATGTTTTATTTTCTATGTTGAATGTTTTCTTTGTCAGTTGTCATATTGTTTTATAATCTAAATCTTTTAAAAGTAACGCATGTTGCAATATTTATCTTTGTATACCCTGTTTCAAAATTTGAAAGATCTTAATGTTTATCTTCTTATATTACAGTGAAAAAATTCTTAATTGCTTCTTTACTTTAATTGATATTCTCATCTTTTTTGTTGTTCATCATTTTACTGCTAAAAGAATCCAACGAATGCATTATCCTACCCTGTGAAAAGAATCTTTTGTTTCTGGTTTAGATATTTATCTCTATAACACAGACCCCATAGCCCAATGGATGCATAAAGGCCTTTCAGCCAACTCAACAAAAAAAACAAACCTTTTCAATCTTATTTATTTAACTAGCCTAATATCTTAAGTTCAAAACATATCTAAATCATACAGAGAGATCCCTCTCTGAAGTTGGTAGGGCTAGATTCCAGTTTCGAAGTGGTTGGATAAAGTTACCTCTCGTATATTTCTTCTTTCCTAACAACCTCTAGGAATTTACAGAGCGTTAACATAGTGGCAACCATACTGGGGAAGAACTTTTCAACCCCACGTTTTCTTTCCCTTAGAAGAAAGATTTGTTTCTAAAAAAATCATAAATCTGAAAAAGCAATAATGTTTAGAGGTTGTTAAAGCTTGTAAATATTAATTTTCAGACTCATAAAACTAAAAATATACACATCGAAATCAAAAAAGAAATCTGGCTCCTAAAAGAACTTATACTCGATCCCATCCAGACCTAGAACCTGCAATAGCAACTGATAATCTAGAACAGTTACTCAGAAAGAAGACCACCTTAGAAGTTTCAGGAAGTCATAGTCCCCTTCAAAGGTCCCCTTAACTTCCATAGGAACTTGTTACCCTTCAAGATCTTAACTTTGACACCCTTTTTGAACAAAGCCTGTTTAGAACAAAATCTGACAACTTTGTGACTGAAATCGTTTTAGATCCAAAAACCTTGCAACCCTGGACCCCTGAAATACTATCTCCCATGGTGAACCCTCAAACCGCTCACTCCATGATAGCAAGCCCCTCCTCCTCCTCGTCTTCTATCACTACCACACCTATCATCCAGGTTGTTGTCCTGCCCCCTCCACCTATCATGGTAGCCAGATATGCTCCCTTGGTGTTGGCCTCACCTCTACATGCTATGTCCCAGGATTATCAAACAATACTTCCACAGTTCGATGGAACAGGGCCCTTGAGTGCACAACAACACATTGATAAAATGAATGACTATTTTGATCTGCAGAAAGTAGATGAGGCTGACATTCAAATGAGATTGTTTGCGTAGAGTTTGACCGGTGACGTTAAGAAATGGTACAAGGGTTTACATGCTTCCTCAGTGCTCGACCTTACAACGTTTCAAAGAATTTTTCTAGACAGATGGGAGGTAAAGAAAAATCCTCTCCAAATCTTGTCAGAATACGAAAACATCAGAAGGAATCAAGGTGAGATCGTTCAATATTACTGCACCCGCTTCAATAATATATACAACACAATTCCAGCTGATATTAAACCCCACAAGGTTTAGCACTGATAAAATTCCCTAACGGTTTCGACGCTGATATGTCATATCAGTTAAGGGAAAGAAACTCCACCACCTTAGAAGATATGCAGAAAAGCGCAATAAGTGTGGAGGCCAACCTATTGGCTGAAAGGGCATGACAAAGGACTGAAAGGAGAGTCATGATTAAAGAAGAACCTTCCACATCTTCTTCTGATGCCAAATTGGATTCCTTAGCTAGAGCAATGAAAAGGATGATGGAGAGACTCACTGTATCTGAAAGAAATCCTCCTAGAGAAAATCAACCTGCTCCACAAATTCAGAATCCTAACTTCAGAAGGAATCCTCCTCAAATCAGAAAGAGAGATCCTAGGGATCAAAGAGAACAGAGGGGTCCTGATCAACAGATCAAACCGCCCCTACAGGAAAATTATGCCGATGAAGGAGAAGAAGTAATTGAAGAACTGGAGGATACACACTTAAAGCTCATGGGAATTCACGATAACGAAGCTATTTTTCTCACTTAGGAAGAGAAATAACTTTTCCTCCTTTCTCAAACGCAGGTGAGTGAAGAAGATGAAGATACTGAACATAAGGCATTTGAAAATTCCATTATGGAGGTACACAGGAAGTACAATTTGTGGAGTAAGAAGTAAGATGAAAATTCCCCAAAAAAGGTAACTGAAACCAAGAAAGTGGTCGAAACCAAGAAATCCTCTGAGCCTTCTACCAAGAAGACCCCTGAGAAAAGTAATGCTAAAGCTCCAGCAAAAAGAAACCTTACCATTTTACAAAGATCAACACAGACAGAGGTTTCATCAACCAACCCACCAAATACTTCTGGTCAGAAGACTGTTGTGGACAAATCAGAATTGCTGAGCCAAAGCAGAACACCTACACCTTTCATCCTCGAAGGGGAATTATCCAAAGTGAAAAATCTCATTCCCCTTTCCGATTTGATGAGTAAAGACGCTTACCGATCACAGGTGATCAAAGTGTTGAGCATTGAACTTGATATAGGCACGAAGGCCTTAACCGTTGGATCGGTGAATCATTCGAACACTATAAATCTTACCGATGATCAACCTGAACTCCTGTTTGGCCCTGAAGTTGATGGTCAAACCGACAATGGCATTGTTTCTTCTTTTTACATCAGCCTTAATAGACACAACTTGATTCTGCATAATGCTATGTTAGATTCAGGTGCCTCCCACAACTTGATGCCTAAAACAGTGATGGAAAAATTGGGACATGAGGTCACCAGACCTTATAAGGACTTAGACTCTTTTGACTCCAGCAAAGTTAGATGTATCGGATTGATCAAGGACTTATGTATCACTCTAGTTCATATTCCAACAAAAAGCATGGTTATGGATGTTGTGGTCGCAGACATTCCCCTGAAATATGGTATGTTGTTTTCCAGGTCTTGGGGGGCCAAATTGAAAGGTACTTTGTAGTTGGATATGTCATATGCCACCATACTAGTGTTCGGGCAACAGAGAATACTATACAGAGAGACGTTGATGAAGTATATGGTCAGCAGCCAAGAAAAACCACATAACTATCCCCTGTACTCTGCACATTCTGACCTAGATTCCTTCATCCTATATAATGACGGCGATAAGGGAGAACAAATCGCTCAGCTGGAAGAAGATACATTTGATCTAAAGGAAGGCCAAGAAATCACTGAGGCAGAAAGAAAGAAAAATGTGATAAGTGAAGAATTTCCAGTAGATTTCTGGAGCATGGACTTCGATGGAGCCGTAAGCAAAGAAGGATCTGGAGCAAGAGTTTGGTTTCACAATCACAAATCCAGGTATTCGGAAAACCATTCTTACAATTAAATTTTCAATGCACTAACAATATTGCCGAGTATGAAGCTTTGATGCTCGGTCTGAAACTTCTAAAGAAAGTTGGTGCCAAACAAATCATGGTAAGAGGCGATTCTGAATTAATTATCAAGCAAATCAAAGGTGAGTATGCAGCAAAACATCCCCGTCTCAGAGCTTACATGAATGTTGTTTTGGATGCCCTTAAATGTTTCACTGAAGTTGATTTATAGGTTATGCCCAGGGGATAGAATATTTTAGCAGATGGGTTAGCTACGTCAGCAGCTACGTGCCAGATACATTTTTGTTCCACTCGCCCATACATGGTGGAGGTTAAGTGCAAACCAAATGTACCCGACAACATCAAATACTGGTAGGTATTTGGGAACGATGACCAAATTGAAGATTTTCTACAATGTAAAAATGATTTCGAGTGTACAAACATAGACCTAGAAAACAAGGATGAAAATGTAAATAGATCTGATTTTGGAAATGATAGTGTGAATAAGATAGATTCAGGAAAGTTAGGTGAAGATGAGTTAGAATCTGATGTTTTTCATTTAAAAGGTAATGTTTTACCTAGGGATTTAGTTCCTTTAGAAGACCTTTTTTATTTTAATGATGTAGCTAAAAAACCAAAAATTGAAGTTAGTGGTAAAGAGGTTGAAGACGTTAACATAGGAACAGAAGAGAAGCCCAGGATAGTAAAACTTTCTAAATCCTTACCTCCTGAGCAGAAACTCAAATACATCGAACTTTTCAAGGAATATGCGGACGTGTTTGCTTGGGGTTACAAATATTTAAAATCTTATGACATAAGCATCATACAACATAGGATCCCAATAAAAGAAGAACAAAAACCTTTTAGACAGAAGCTCAAGAGAATCAATCCTAAGTTACTTCCCTTGATAGAAAAATAAATTAAAAAAATGTACGATTCTAAAATCATAATTCCCTTGCAATTTTCAAAATGGGTTTCAAATCTAGTCTCGACCCGGAAGAAGTTTGGGGAAATCAGGCTCTGCATTGATTTCCAAAACCTGAACAAAGTTTCTCTAAAGGACAACTACCCATTGCCAGAAATGGACCACATATTACAAAAGGTAGTTGGATCCAACCGAATCTCCTTACTAGATGGTTTCTCGGGCTATAACCAGGTTCTCGTTCACCCAGATGACCAAGAGAAAACAACCTTCACAACACCTTGGGGCACCTTCATGTGCGTGAAAATGCCTTTCGAGTTGATGAACGCTGGGGCCACTTTCCAGAGAGCGATGGACATCGTTTTTGTGAAAGAACTTGGAAAATTTATTGGCATTTATCTGGATGACGTAACTGTGTTTTCCCAATTCGATGACGAGCACTTAAGACATCTCAGACGAGTATTTGAGAAATGTAGGAAATTCAGGATTTCTTTGAATCCTAAGAAAAGCCTTTTCAGAGTTGAGGAAGGTAAACTGTTGGGGCACATAATCTCTAAGGATGGAATTAAGATAAATCCCAGCAGAATAGAATCCATTCAAAAATTAGAACACCCAAGGAATATCAAGGAGTTACAATCTTTCATTGGAAAAATAAATTTTCTGAGAAGATTCATACCTAACCTGGCCGAGCTTCTCAGGAACATCACAAACATGTTAAAAAATGACAAAAAAATAAAATGGGACACTGAATCTAAGCAGTCTTTTGAACAAGTCAAACATGCACTCATACAAGCTCCAGTCTTGATCACTCCTGATTTCACCAAGGCTTTTTACCTTTTTTCTTTCGCTTATGAACATACCATTGCAGCAGTATTACTATAGAAAAATAATGAAGGGTTTGAACAGCCAATAGACTTTTTCAGTAAGGCATTAAGAGATGCTTCTTTGAATTATAAAATAATGGAGAAACAAGTTTTTTCCCTGGTAAAAGCCATAAAGGATTTTAGAGTATATATTCTCCATTCCCACACCATCGCATATGCTCCGAACACGGTAGTAAAAGACATTTTAACTCAAGACAATCCAGATGGCAGAAGAGGAAAATGGATTTCTATCATTCTAGAGTATGACATAGAGATTAAGCCTACTAAAGTGATTAAAGGTCAAGGTCTAGCAAAGTTAATGGCTGAATCCAATTTCCATGCTCTTGATATTAATTTCTTAGCTGCAGTAGATGAACAGGGAGAGTAGGTGACTCCAAGCATGAAAGAGGTATTTCTGAACTCTCCATGGTATGCATACCTAATATTTGTTTTTCATAACTTAGAAGCTCTCCATGTTCTGACCAAAACTAAAGCTAGGTTTTTGAAATTGAAAGCATTAAAATTCTGCATTCTAGAAGGCAATCTATATTGGAAGGATCCTGGAGGTATTTTGTTGAATTGTCTATTGAAAGATGAAGCTGACAGAGTATTGCAGGATTTTCATGTAGGAGACCATGGTGGTCATCTAAACTGGAAGACCACATCTAATAAAATTCTTAGAGCTGGGTTTTATTGGCCTATGTTGTTCAATGATGTGCATCAGAAAGTGATTTCATGTCATAAATGTCAGGTTTCTGAGGGCAAAAAGAAGCTTCTTCCTTTGCCCATGAAACCAATCTCTGTGGAATCTCCTTTCCAGTAATGGGGATTAGACTTTATCAGAGAAATGCATCCTCCATCTTCAGGCCAACACAGGTGGATTCTTGCTACCACAGTCTATTTCACAAAATGGATTGAAGCTGTACCAAGCAGGCAAGCTAATAATTCTGTCATTATTAAATTTCTTGAAAATAATATCTTGTCTCATTTTGGGTGTCCCAGAAAGATTATAACTGACAATGCAGTTTCTTTCCGATCTAAGAAACTCATAGACTTTGGCAACCAATACCATATTGGTTTTGGTCATTCCACAACATATTACCCTTAGGGAAATGGGTTGGTGGAGTCATCGAATAAGACCCTGGTGAACATTATTAAGAAGACTTTGCAAGAAAAACAAATCATGGCATAACAAGTTGGTTTTCGCACTATGGGCTGACAGACTGACCACCAAGAGGTCAATTGGTATGTCATCATATCAGCTGATCTATGGCACTGAAACAATTTTTCCCACTTCCTTAGGAGTTCCTGTCATGAAATTGCTGCAAGAGATGAAAGACAAGCCGAACAACTCCCAAAGAAGGATAAACTAGATGATCCAATTCCAACAATCCAGAGAATAAGTATAAAACAAAACTCAGGTTGTTCAAGAAAGAATTAAAACGATCTTTGACAAAACAACTAAAGAGGATGACTTTGAGCTAGGTGACTTGGTTTTGAGATGGGATGCCTGAAATGGAGATAAGGGGAAGCATGGAAAATTCGACAGTCTATGGAAGGGACCGTACATGATTCAAGCATTCAAAGGAAATAATGCCTTCTTGCTCAACAACAGTGATGGGACAAATCTGCCAGGAGGACCTGTAAATGGCAGAATGTTGAAGCACTATTCACCTCCACAGTAGGGACCTGCAGTCACACTTTTCCATTATACAAACCATTTTCATTTTGCTTACAAGTTTTTGAGTGAACAACTTTGATAAGATGGTTGAAGCCTGTAGAGAAGGCCCTAAGCCACTGAACACTGTCCTCCAATTTTCAAAATAAAAAATGTTCAAGCAACAAAGACAACTATGGAGAAAGTTTCAGGAATCAGGATTCTTGTCACTTCACAAGGAGAATACCATCCCCAGGTAGAGCCGTTGTTATAACCCTATAATTTATAGGATCAACTGGTGACTGAATTTTTATCTCTTTAAGTGTTTTTTTTTGTCAAATGATTGTCCATCCTGCAAATAATTTGAGAAAAGAAAAAGAAAAGAAAAAAGAAAAAGAAAGAAAAGAAAAAAGAAAAAGAAAAGAAAAAAGAAAAAGAAAAGAAAAAGAAAAAGAAAAGAAAGGAAGAAAAAGAATAAAAGAGGGCATAAAAGAAATTCCAAAGAGCCCCATGCAATAACAATGACTTGGTCCATACCTTTCAAGCATGGCCAAGTTCTTTTAAATTGATGTTGATAGGAGTAGTGAATAAGCTTGGCTAAACTGTTCAATCTTAGCCAAGTAGTTTAGGTTAGTTAGTGAATAAATCTGACCAAACTGCCTAATCTTGGTCAAATAGGCCTAGGATAGAGTAATTTCTTAGTCCAACAGTTTAATCTGGGCTAGTTGTCATAGGTAATTAGGTTAGAGCATAGGGTAGTTTTCTTTATTTCAATAAAACAAGTATGATGATTGATGTTGAACCATACTTTTGATGTTTGAAGTTTTGATGTCTAACCCCTTGGTGATTAAAACATGGAAAAGCT
>JASDQU010240109.1:7374-21918 GCA_032191745.1 Picea mariana
TGCATTGCTGTGTTAGATCAGATCTATAGCTGCACATGATAGATCTAGCTTGATAAGTGTTAGATGCATAATGAGTTGATGTTGTACTGGATCCACTTGATATTCCCCTGGTTGTAGACATCTCTATCTTGCATCCCCCCTCATCGCTGCTTCGGGTGAGACTGCATCTGCTTCGCAGATGTTGCTGAAAGGGCCAGTAGCTAGGGCTTGTTGGTGCACTCTTGGAGTGAACCTTGGGTTTGCCCCTATGCCAACAATGCCCTTAAAACCCGTTATGAATATGTTGGGAGGAGGATACTACCCTACTAGGCAAGGCCATGGTGTATAAAAGAACCTTTCTTGTCTTGTGATCTATACAAACGAGTCTCTCCTGGAACCATGATATCTGATGCCACAACTAGATGCTACAAGTCATGCTAGAAGGAAAAGTCCAATCACTATGAGTCATATTAGCATTAAGTCACCAACCTCTGCAATTCATGTTAGAGACCTGTCACCAACCTACACAAGTCATGCTCGGGACTGATACCAACCTATTCTAGTCGATGTTAGAGAGATTTCACTAGCCTATGAAATTCATGCTAGAGACAAGCCACTAACCGTTGCAAGTCATGCTAGGGGCACAACTTTAGTCATGGCTAGTCACACTAGACAAACATCACCAACCTCTGCAAGTCATGTTGGAAAGATTCTACTAGCCTTTGTAAGTCATACTAGGAGCATGTCACTGGCCACTGTAAGTCATGTTGGGGGCATTGATACGATCGATAAGCCTAGACATATAGGATGTAAGCCCAAGTTTCTTTGTATAATTTGCAAAGGATATCACCTAACTTGTTTTTTCCCTGCTATTGTGGTGGTATGAGAAGTCGGTCCTTGTCTATTGTCCCTTTAGGTTCTGAGTCATCTTTGGTTTCCCAACATTCTGATCCTTCTTTGGTTAATATGTTGGTTGTACTGATGCAATCTTCGACCGAAACCACTCTTCTTTTGGGAGGTGATGTGTATCTTGACCATTTTGTCTCATATCCTGTTCAACCAGAGGTCATGCAGATGAAATCTTCGCCGACATCACTCCTATTTTTGGGATTGATGCATCTCTTGATCATGTTGTCTTGCATCCTATTCAACCAATGGTTGAAGAAGTGGTCATGCCGATGAAATATTTTGTTGATATAGCTCTTCTCTTGGAGAGTGACAAGTATAAGGAAGTGACATTGATGATACAATATTTGGTCAATCCCACTCTTTTTTTTGGGGGCTGATGTGTCTTTCGACCATGTCCTTATCATTTCTAGTTCTGTACCTTCTGAACAAGGGAGCATTCCACTCTCTTCGAGTACACTCCCTCCAAGTCCTAGGAGGGTTTCCTTTGATTAGAATGATCTTGTAGAGCCTCACCTTCCTTCTTCTACACCCTTCTAGATAAGGGGCGTTCGTCGATATATTGTAAATGAAGGATCCTCTATTTTGTCCTCCTCGGCATGAAAAGTTTTGGGTTCTCCCAAGCTTTTGTCAGCGACCGATGAGTTTCTAGATTTCGTCAGAAGTCTTGAATGGGAGCCTTGGCCTCCCCCCATGATATGCTTCTTATAAAAACATCCTTGAATCTCAGTTAAGCTCTTTTTAGACTCCAAAAAACAAAAAATATTTCCAAGTGAACTTATCTCTTTAACACTCGTTAAATGGTTTTGAAAGGATGTCTATTTGGTATAAGTTTAATCATTTTCTAGACCAAGTAGAATACTTATGAAAAAATAATACTCTATTCGTCGTTGACTAGAAGAGTTCTCCTGGGTATTATTTTATACTTTTTCGGGCCTAGGGGATTAAATATATGAAAAAGGAAAATTTTGAGTTAAGTTGTAATTTCATCCCATTATCCTGCTTGCATTGTTGAGCCTATTTTCAAATCCCTCTTTCTTGTTATAAGCATATTTCCCCAACAATTATCATCACTAGCAAAGAAATGCCTTTCACATATCCTTTGCAACTTGACACCCTTTACTCGTAGAGAAAACATCCCCCTGAGTGTCCATGCGCTGCATGCATTCCCTTTCATTGAGCATAGGTATGTTCCACTGCTTCAAAATAGTTTATTATTCATGACACTCATTTCCTCTCCTATTTCATAACATTTCTTTTGCTATGAAAAAAAATAAAGACGGGAGGGAAAAAATATTATCTCCTATTGACAGCAATTGTGTCACCTTTGAACAAAGCACACAATATTGAGTCCTTTTTATCCAAGGTTTGGGTTTCACATGATCTCAGGAAGATGATCTCATTACTTAGAGTCAACTCCTTCGACTGGTTATTATTCCAGTCCCTATGGAGAGTTTGTTGATGCCTCTCACATGACAATTTTTTTTCAATGATCAGTGTTAAGTCTATGCTTCCTGAGTTATCCATCTATCTCATGATATTATTCAAAGGAAGTGTAAATCCTGTGTTAGACATTCTTTAGAACTATTGAATTTGCATATCATCCATACCCTTAGTGTATCTCAAAATCACATGAAGTTGTTGTCCTACCTTGCACCCTCGACCTACTTTCATAATTTGTAGGTAACCTTGAACCTAACAGATGTCGTCTCTTCATTGGTCGCTAGCTGGGGGGTTTCCCTTGTGTTCGAAGAAAATAAATCTATTCATGCATTGGGATTCATGCAATATCTTGGATTCCATTATCCCTATTGGTGGTTTCCTCACCTTTGTCGACAATTTTCCTCATTGGCATGCGAGAGATGAACATGGTCGTTGGTTCGTGAAAATCCTATTTGTCCAATCTCCTCCTAATTATAAAGCTATTGATTTGTACCTCGCATTGGACGATGAGATATGCCTGTTGGCATAGGGGCAGACCCAGGGTTCAACTCCAAGAGCACACCAGAAAGCCCTAGCTACTGGCCCTTTCAGCAACACCTGCGAAGCAGATGCAGTCTCACCCGAAGCAGCTATGAGGGGGTTGCAGAAAAGAGATGTCTACAACCATGGGAATATCAAGTGGATCTATTACAACAAAAACACAACATGCATCTATCACTTATCAAGCTAGATCTACCATGCACATTTCATAGATATGATCTAATACAACAATGTAAATAACAATATAACAATGATCGAGATCAAGGCATCAATCACACACATAACACCAGATATTCATGGTTCACCCTCTCTCTAGGGCTATGTCCAAAGAACTGTGCTTATGATCTATTAAGGCAAAGCATACAGTTCTTATCTGCGCTCTCAGCTAGAAGATCTCCTTTCTTCTCTCCCCTTTCTGTGCACCCAGCTGCAGAACTTGACCTTCGCACACAGCTGAAGATCTTACAATACCAGAAGGCACTCTCTCTCTCTCTCATCACTTCTCTCTCACAATACAATAATATCTCACCACGACAATATACCTAGATCAACAACAATATTATACCCACCCAGAATTACCAACCCAACCTAGGCCCTTTAGACCTCTATTTATACATTACAATCATTCACCGACAGCCCTAGGATGAAACCTAGGTGCCAAAAATCTAAATACCCAAAACCCTAGGTGTCTAAAACCCTAGGTCAACTTGATCCACTTTTTTTGGGCTTTGCCAGACTGTCTTTCCTTCTTTCTCATGCGGTGCTCCAAGGCATCCAACGGTGGCTTTCTCCACTTGCTGAGTTGTCCTCAATCCCTCTTCCCTGCTGATCTGTCAACCTTGATATTTTCATCCAACGAATTGATTTTCCATACTTCACTCCATCTTCTTTGCTCTTTTTCTCACTTCGACCCAGTGACAATCACTGTGTCTCCTGCGAAGTTCACTTTTTACCTTTTATTCCTTGTTCTTCACTTCCTTCCATAACTAAGGGCCAACAGGCCCCCAACATTCACTTGTGACTCTTCCCGAGGAACTTTGGATTTGATTCCTCTATTTTTCTTCGACTTTGGGCTACACAGGGAAGCCTTTTTTTTTTTCTTTATGCCTCCTCTTCCTCCTTATGCAGACTATCTTTTCTCTGTCTGGTACCCATTTTCAACTGCACCTGGTACCTAGACCCTTTTCCTGTTGTTTTTACTGAGAGCTGCGAGGCAACTGGTTGTCATAGTTCAACTTCAGCCGACTCCCATTCACCAATCCTTCCTTCCAGTCTCCATTCAATGTCTTCAGCTGTGTAGCTCCTCGTTTTGTAACATAGGTGATCTCATATGGCCCAAGACAATGCGTTCTAAACTTCC
This sequence comes from Picea mariana, assembly GCA_032191745.1. Taxonomy (NCBI): domain Eukaryota; kingdom Viridiplantae; phylum Streptophyta; class Pinopsida; order Pinales; family Pinaceae; genus Picea; species Picea mariana. Next base: position 11,603 of record JASDQU010240109.1, read on the forward strand.
CTGGGTGTTTTATAAACTTACTATCATACATCAGTACTAGATCACCTTGCTTGAATGCCTTCTTCTTGATGTGCCTGTCATGATATGCCTTCTCTCGTTCCTTCTGAACCTGCTGGTGGAATCCTGCAATGAATCTATCTTCTTCCAGGTCAACCAACTGTGCAAGCCTCTTGTGAACAATGCTAGTATCATCCATGTATGTAAATGCACCAACCCTTAAGCTTGGTACCAAGTATTCCATCGGGACAACAACTTCAAGACCATAAACCAATTTGAAAGGGTTCTGCATTGTTAATTTCTTGCAAGTGGTTCTATAGGCCCATAGTACTGTAGACACTCTTAAATCCCAGTCATCCCTATTCACATTGCAAATTTTTGTCAATGTTGTATCCAATATATTGTTGAATTCTTCAACTACCCCATTTGCTTGTGGATGGTAAGGTGTTCTCTTCTGATGGTGTACTGGAAATTCTTTAGTTAGGGATTCAACTGTCTTATTGATGAAGTGTGTTCCTTGATCACTCATAAGGATCTTGGGGCATCCAAACCTGGTTATTATGTCATAAAATATAAAATGCACAGCTCTAGTTGCACTACAGTCTTTTAGTACTATGGCTTTGGCCCATGTGGTTAAGTATTCTGTCACAGTAATGATATACCTTGCTCTTGTGCACTTTCCTGGTGGGTTTATAGGTCCCACAAAGTCAATGGCCCACTTTTCAAATGGTTGCAAGGTAATTTGCAGTGCTAATGGAATTTCATCTCCTCTGGATGGTTTCCCAACTCTCTGGCACACATCATAGGATCTAGCATAATCCTTAGCATCTCTGTGTAAGTTAGGCCACCAAAGGCCATCTTGCAGAACCTTTTGCGTCATTTCTTTCCCTGCATAATGTCCTCCTGCGATGCCTTCATGAGCTTCTGCAAGGATCAATGGTCATTCTGCCACCATAACACATCTTCTTAGTATCTCATCAGGTCCCATCTTGTATAGTTGTCCCACTATAAGTGAAAAGTCTGCAGCACACACTACCAACTGTTTCTTCTAGGGAATTGTAAACTCATTAGGTGCCATTCCTATTGACAAGAACTGGACCATGTCTGCGAAGTGGTCATCAATATTTCTAATGGTGAGCAACTATGCATCCAACAGTGTATCCTCCAAACTAGTGGGTTCTTCTCCATGTTCCAACCTTGATAGGTGGTCAGGGCCCTTGTTCATTCTTCTTAGATTAACTATGATTTCAAAATCATATTCTTGAAACAAAAGAAGCCATATGCAAATTCCCCCCCCCAACACTGGCTTGTTGACCAGGTATTTCAGTGCAAAGTGATCTGTAAACATTTTGAAGTGGCCTCCCAACAAGTAGTGGCAGAATTTCTACAGCGCATACACCATGGCTAATTTTTCTCTTTCTGTAGTGGTGTAGTTAATCTCAACTGTAGATAGCTTCCTGCTAGAAAAATCTAATGGATGGTCGATATCCCCTTTTCCCGGTTTTTCCAGTATTGCTCCTAGTGTAATAAAAGATGCATTGACGTGCACATGAAACTCCTTGTTCCAATCTGGAAAAACCAGAATGGGCGCAGTGACCATATTCTGTTTCATCATGTCGTAGCTCTGCTGGCATTTGTCTGTCCAACCAAACTGGCAGTCCTTCTTCAACAACTTCTCCATCGGTTCTGTAATCTGGGCGTATCCTTTGATGAATTTCCTATAATAGTCGGTGTGTCCTAGCAAAGTGCGCAGTTGTTTGACTAAATTAGGAGGTGGCAAATCAATTATAATTGCAATTTTATATGGATCAACCAACAATCCCTGCTTACATACAATGTGGCCTAATAACACTCCAAATGGTGAGAAGAAGATGCACTTCTTTAGATTCAAATCAATTTGACACTGCCTGCATTTATTCAACATTATCCTTAGACATTCAATATGATTTTTCAACAAACTAAACACAGTCCAGTCATCAAAATATGCTTCTAAAAATTTATGCAAAAAATCTTTGAACGCTTCGACCACCACCCTGGAAAAGATGGCTGGGAAATTCTTCAGTCCAAATGGCATCACTATATATTGGTAGGATCCCCATTCTGTGGAAAACTTGGTCTTGTGGTGGTCCTCCTTAGCAATCTGGATATGATGGTATCCTGAAAATCCATCTATAAAAGAATATACCTCCTGGCCTCCCACGTTGTCTAATAATTCATTAGTGAATGGTGTAGGGAAAGGGTCATGCATACAGGAATCATTCAATTTCCCGAGGTCCACACATATCCTGATTTCTTCTATCTTCTTGTTTTTTACCACCATAGGGATGATCAAATCTGATTCTTTGACAGGTTCTATAATTCCTGCTTCCAGCATTCTATCAAACTCAATCTTCACTTTTTCCTTGTATCTTGGATTCAATCTGTAGGGTCTTTGCTTGAATGGATTCGCACCTAGTTTCAAATGTATTCTCATCTCTCCCATAGGCCCTTTGATACCCTTCATATCAGTGAACTTGGTCAGAAACAAGTCCTGATATTCGTGCAACAACTCTGCAATCTTGTCAATGGTAGCAGCATCCCAATATTCTCCGACATTGGAAAGCTTTGGTGTCTCCTCTGTTCCAATATTGACCTTTTTGATCTTTATTGGCTGACCAATAAATGGTAGATAAAATCTTGGTCCCTCCACATCTCTTTGGCCTTCTGTTTCAATGATGTTTACCTTCCTCGGATCATCATCGTCATCGGCATTGATGTTGTAGCAAGTTTGCAATTTCTGGAGAGGCACAGTCCATCCATGATCTTCTTATTCCATAGGGAGGCTATATGCCTCTTCAACTACCTTATGTCTCACAATCTATAATGCTTGGTCTCCTGAAGGATATTCACTTTCAAATGAAAAGGTGGTTACAAAATTTTGAATCATACCTTCCCAATCTGCAGTGACGACGCGCAGCTCCGCTTGATGGTACCAACTGATAGGAGTCATGTCCATCATTTTAATGAATCTGTGCACCCATTTTTCTCGAGGAATGTCACCCCAGGTCTCTTCGCAGCTTTGCACATAGTCCTTTGGGAAAATTTGACCAGTGTACCTTACTTCGCAACTTACTGCTTATGATAACAATCGTGCTGTCATTAAAGTTCGACATTGTGTCCAGTCGGTAATATTTCTTTTATGCATCCCCCACCATCTTGATAGTGTGGCTTTTAGGGCCTCATCCATGGCCAACAGTCTCTATTGTGTAGGTAAATTTTCTTCAAATTCTGATAGGAAGGCCTCTAAAGGATTCAGACCATCAAATGTGGGTAAGTTACTCACTGTTGTGCCGATCCAACGAACTTCTCTGGTTAATTTGGCACATCTTCTGGTAGATACTTCATACATCTGGTTCTTCCCGTTCTCTAGCGCTTCTTCTAAATATGATGAACGTGTGTTGTCACTTCTCTAGATTATATTCCCATCGGATGTAGGGTTGATGTAATCTTGTTGTTTGGCTGTTAATTTGTATATGTTTTCCGATTCGTATGCATGGTCTTTTTATCTGATGGGCTTTGTGTATCGCAGACCTTCGTCTGGATCTAAGGGTGCAATGACCCGAAGGCCATCTCTTTCAAAGTTCATACATCTTTTCTTCAGATCAACTACAGTAGAATTGTTAAAGGCCCAATCAATTTCTAACAACACAGGGTAAGGGCAACTGTCATCGACTATCTCAATTACCTCAAAATCTGCAAATGTTCTTAGCCCGTCAATGTCCACATGGACATGCTCCAATCGTCCAAATTGGCTGACAGCTTTCTGATTATCCATCCTAAATCTGATAGGGGAATAAATCAACCTCGGTTTTCCCATTAGTGCCCAAGTTTTCTTCGTTATGATATTGACCTTCGACCCTAAGTCGAGGACCACATACTCTATATCATATTCTCCTATTTGAGCATTCAAGTGTAATTCTTTATTTGTCCTTCTCTTTTTCCCAATTTGGTGTACTGCCTTTCTCAGTAAGGGGTCTATCCTTCCTAGCTCATATTTCCTAATTAAATTCTGCAACTCTTGTACAACGGTTTTATCTTGAATTAACTTAACACAAGTGCATAGAAATTCCATGATTTTTCTTACCTCTTTTCCTTCTTTGGGTGAAGCAGACTGATCAAAAGCCTGAGGCATTCCATATTCTCTTATTTCTGGTTGTTTTTTTGAGGATGGACCTTGATCTGCTTTGAACTCTTGCCTTGCTTCCTAAAAAATTTTCCTTTCTCTCTTTGCGTCAAAAGTCTGGGTCTTCTCTGTACCTTTCTTGATACTTGAGTCCTCTGTGTTCTTTCGTTGGGTCATTCTATCCTCTCCTATAGCAGTTCCTCCTCGAGTAATAACAACAAATATAGGGTCTGCTCCACGAGGTTCAACATATATTAGTTGCACTTGTGGGTTCTGCTGAGGTCCTCATCTTTCCTGAAGCTTAGCTAGCAGTACAGAGCAATCCTCAATGACATGCTCAAAGGAGTTGCAGTAAATGCAAGTGGTATAATGGTTCTGATAGTTCCTTGATAGATTTCCTCACTACGCAAAGTTATAACAGATTATTTGTCCTCAGCCTCAACCCATTCCTCCTCCTTGTCCTCGTCCTCTATATCCACCACGAGGATTGAAGTTTCCTCTTCCTCGGGAGTTAAACTATGCATTGTTTCCTTCTTGATGTACTTCACCTTGGATCTTGTATATGTCTCTTGATCTTTCATGCATGTGATCATAAGCTATCAATCTATATCATCATGCCCTACTGATTTATAGAATGTGCAATACAATTTTGTAGGGGTATGAACATATTTATGCATGTAGTAGCACTCACCAGGGTGATGTCGATTTCTACATACTTCGCACCAAGGTAAGGTGACTTGCTTCAAGGGGCTTAGATCTCCAAAAGCCAAGTATTCATTGAATAGCGGGAAGTGTTCCTTGTCATGACCTTCTTATCTGCATCTGACACACCAGATTTTTTCTCTTTCATCTTTTCCCTTGCCTTTCTTCATGTCTTCGACCTATAGAGACAAACTAGTTAACTGACTCAAGATCTAACTCATACCTGAGATGGATTTTCCCGTAGGGGATGATTCAAGATTCATGGTGATCTCCAATGCTTCTGCCTGCGAAGAAATCTTCTGCTGCATCAAGGGAACTCTAATATGTGGTAACAGGGCAGCGATAAACCATTCCTTGTTCTTCTCATTTGGGATCTTAAAAGTCAATCTTCCTGTTAGGGTCTTGAATCTCTAGTCGAACTCCCAAACATGTTCAACTACCTTCTGCTTGATCTCCTTCAGTTCTGTAATACATTGTGGCTCTGACTTAGGTTTCTTAAACTCTACAATCAACACGTTCTTGATCTCATTCAATGGATTAGGCTGCACAAGTCCTTGGACAAGCTTCATGTACCAACTCAATGCGTGGTCTCTTAGTGTAGTGCTAAACTGGTTTCTTTTAACAGCTTCATCGGTAATATTTTTAATGTTCCATACAACCTCACACATGAACCAGTGCTGATCAAGATCTTCAGATCCATCTCCTCTAAAGATAGGGTGCCTCATCTCATCTTCCATGAAGCTGCCTAGGTTTCCTATCTAAGTGGATGCTGAATTGCTAGTAATAGTGCTTTGTGGACTCTGGTGATTTGGAATATTATGATTACTTAGCATTTTTGAAACAGGAGGATTGATATTACTTACTTCAATAGCCTACATAGTTCCTGAGGTTTCTGGCTCATTCCAACGAAGTTCTTTAGGTTCCCCTTCTTCTGCTCTGGTGGGTTCTGAATGTTCTTCGTCTATCCGATCTTCCTCTTCTCCACTGTAGAAAACCTCTTCCTCGTAGTTTTGATTAGAGAGGTTCTCAAGGTGAAACCCTCGAAATAATCTTCCACTGCACGTATGTCCAGCTTCTGTGTCATTGTTGCTGTCCAAATTCTTGAACATTAGCCTTTTCAAATCCACCCGATATAATGTATATTCAAGATTCTCTTCTCATGCAACAACATCTTGAGTCTCAACTTCAAGAATTGTAAACATTTTCCTCTGGGTCCTTTAAAGAAATATCTTTCAGCTTGGTTGTATGACTCTACTCTATCAACAACAAACTTGGTGATATACCCTCCAATGGTACTATCAAACCAATGATCTACTTCTTTGGATACGACGTTATCAACTCTTTTGACCTTCTGAATCAGTGCCGACATCCAGACTATAGGAGATCTAGGTCTTATCTCGAACTGGGTATATTCTAACCTAGCTAACCACTCATATAGCTCTTGATGGATCCCTCCAAAGAATATCTCGTGAATGTCGGTAAATATATATTTCTCCAACCAATCTTCTGTACTAAGATTAGGGTTCTTGTTCTAGGCTTCAACGAAGTCCCTCTCTTGATCCTCTATCCACTTTTGAGTTTCTGTCTTTGATGGGAACCACCTTGACATTCCCTCAAGAAGATTCCTGTCCTAGCAACAGAACCATTTGTTGGCATAGGGGCAGACCCAGGGTTCATCTCCAAGTGCACACCAACAAGCCCTAACTACTGACCCTTTCGGCAACACCTGCGAAGAAGATGCAGTCGCACCTGAAGCAACTATGAGGGGGTTGCAGGAAAAAGATGTCTACAACTAGGGGAATATCAAGTGGATCTATTACAACAACAACACAACATGCATCTATCACTTATCAAGCTAGATCTACCTTGCACATTTCATAGATTTGATCTAATACAGGAATGTAAATAACAATATAACAATGACATAGATCAAGGCATCAATCACACACATAACACTAGATATACGTGGTTCACCCTCTCTCTAGGGCTATGCCCACATAATTGTGCTTATGATCTATTAAGGTAAAGCATACAGTTCTTATCTGTGCTCTCAACTAGCAGATCTCCTTTCTTCTTTCCCCTTCCTGTGCACCCAGCTGCAGGACTTGACCTTCGCACACAACTGAAGATCTTACAATACCAGAAGGCTCTCTCTCTCTCAACACTTCTCTCTCACAATACAATAATATCTCACCACAACAATAGAGCTAGATCAACAACAATATCATGCCCACCCATAATTACCAACCCAACCTAGGCCCTTTAGACCTCTATTTATACATTACAATCATTCATCGACAGCCCTAGGCCAAAACCTAGGTGCCAAAACCTTAAATACCAAAAACCCTAGGTGTCTAAAACCTTAGGTAAACTTGATCCACTTTTTTCAGGCTTCGCTAGCCTGTCTTTCCTTCTTTCTCACGTGGTTCTCCAAGGCATCCAATAGTGGCTTTCTCTGCTTGCTGAGTTGTCCTCGATCCCTCTTCCTTGCTGATCTATCAACCTTGATATTTTCATCCAACGACCTGCTTTTCCATACTTCGCTCCATCTTCTCTGCTCTTTTTCTCACTTCGACCTAGTGACAGTCACTGTGTCTCCCGTGAAGTTCACTTTTTACCTTTTCTTTCTTGTGCTTCACTTCCTTCCATAACCAAGGGCCAACAATGCCTTAATTATATTCTTTCATCGAATCTCCTTCCATTGACTTTAGATCATCTATTCTGGAATAGAGATCTAGAGTCCCATGAGTACCTAGAGTCTTGTAGTCATCATTGGTCAGTTATCCAACCATCGATAGTTGGGAATACACCAATGTCTCTTGATCGATGAATTCTTCAAGTGTTCTCACTCAACACCATTATTCACACTTATGGAATGTACTTGATGACTTGCCACCTACTTTCATTATCGGTGGGTTGTCTCACATTTGCTAACGATATACCTTAATGTCTGGCAATAAAAATGAAGTCTTATTATGTTTAACTTCAACTCCTCTATTCACATAATGTAGACTTACACCTTCGACAGATAGTATAGAAGACCTCCAACTTATAGTAGAAACACCCCATATTTGTTGTTGTCTTTCATTGGACCAATACCTATATGAATTCAATGATCATGGAAGATTAGATTGTACTCCATTGTATACATATATTGTCAGTTGATTTTGAGACTAGAATCCACAGTGTCTTGTTTGTGACTATGAAATCCTATAGAATATGTCCACTTTGTATTTCCTATCCATGGAAATGAACAACTATTTGATATATATCCACATGGATCTGCAGTGTAATTCAGATTGGAATCCATGTGTACCAAGTCATTGTTTATTAAGGTTGGTTGTCATTGATGTCAACCCTTGAAGAAAGTCCGGTAGCAAATTCCGATAGCACAAAGGTTTGGGTAATGGACCCAAGGCCGCTTCATGTATAATGGTATGAGTTTTAATATATTTGAAGGTAATACTATTATATATGGATATTACATGTCATTCCATTTCCGTTGGTATGTTGAATGTCACATAACTCCTCACGGTTAGAGAGTTATGGCCATGAGAAGTTGGAGAACCCAGGTTTGGGTAATGGACCGAAGTTTGATTGATGGATAATGGTACGAGTTTTGATATATTTTCAGGTAATACTATTTTATATGGATAGTACATGTCATTCCATCTCTGGTGTATGTGGAACGTCACATAAATCCTCATGGTTTGAGAGTTATGGCCTTACGAAGTTGGATGACCCTCATATGTCATCTAGAAAGAAGCCCCAAAAGGTCAAATTAGTCAAAGTGGTTTAAGATATTTTAGAAGGTAAATAATAAAGTGAAGTGATGAGTGTACTATAATTCAAAGTGAATACAAAAAAAATTATTTAAATAATAAATTTAATGGAGAAATTAGAAGTGGGTTAACCCTAAAATAAGGAAAGTGGGCAAAGTGACCTAGAAGATGCTTCTAAGGAAGCTACTTGGAGGGTATAAATAAGAGGCAATGCTATCTCATTTTATATCACACTTGAGAATATTGAATATCTATAGGTGATGGAGGTAACCAAAGGATATCTAAGCCAAAGTTCAAAGGGAAGGTGAGGAAAAGAAGGCCGGAATTCAAGGGAGGATAAATTCTTTTGATGATGCTTTCTAAGGTATGTTATTTACAGGTCATCTCACCATTTTCGAAATAATTTTTTTTATAGAATGATTCATACCATGAAATTGATAGGACATTTAGGAAACATATCCAAGTATCGGTGGTAAAAGTTTCATCTTGTGGGTCGTTGTTTTTTTGGAGTTACACTCTGTGGAAAATAGGGTTTGTGGCTAGTCCTGAAACTAGTCTAAAACAAGTGTTTCGGGTAAAAATTTCATAACTTCTTCATAACATATCCAAATTCAGTAAGACAAAATTTGTTGGTTAGAGTACAGTTTTTAGTATGCTATGCAACAATTTCATATCAATTCAACAAATATTCCATGTGGGACATGCTCTACAATGTTTCTCTCTAGAATAAGCCAAAATGCAACAAGGTATGTTGTTTTTGCTATAACTGCTTTTCTGAGAGGTTCCAAGTAGTGAAACCTGGAGGAATTGCATAAAACAAACCAAAGAAAATTGTGTACTATATGAAGATCTGAATTTATTACATGTGCATAGTTATTATTATTTCAAGTTAGGGTTGTTGAATGCTATAGGGTTTAATTATGTAGGCAGAGCTAACCGTCTAAAGTCTCCTAATTTTAACAACTATCCTAAAAATACCCCACATTCATGCACAAAATACAAATTATAAGGATCCAATAGTGTTACCTTAAATGCCATGCCTAGTGTCGATCCTTTTATGTTCGGTTGTTCCTCGACTGCAAATATACTCCCAAGGTCGACCTGCATTCACCAAAAGACAAACAAGAAACTATGAACATGCATCTTATATATGAATAAGTGGGTTAGATGTCATAAAAAAATGTAAATCAAACATAAATATTGAACACATCATATGGCATGACGAAAAAATTACTTCTTTATATTAATCTCACAAAGTCACTTACAAAATGAGATCGACGACTGCTCCTCGAACCGATCCCGGGCTCCTCTTCACCAAGCTCCAACTGCTTCCACGTATCCTTCTTCTCTCACACTTCTCTCTAGAAAATAGGCATAGTCTTATGAATAAGGAAAAATGAAAGAATAGGGAATTCTGGCTCACAACTGTTAAGAACCAAATATTAATATAGCATAGAAAAACCTCAGAAAAGGTACTCAACGCCTTGAAAGAGAGATAATTCCAGATAATAAGCCTCTTCGAGGGGGAAACCTCCTTTTACCCGAATTAAATGTTCAAGTACACGATGATTCAAAATGAAAATGTCTCCTTGGTATATATAGGAGACTATGAGGTATAATTACAACTAATGGCCTAAAGCCGACATAAATAAAATAACATTACTAATATAATA